>CAUYRT010024354.1:0-20768 GCA_963574885.1 Lepilemur ruficaudatus | reverse complement strand
CTATAACTCAAATCTACATTGGATTACCTGATTTAAAATCTAAATAAAACAAAATAATACTCATCTAAATTCACTTATGTCTCCTATTTTACTCCAGTTTACAAATCTCTCTCTGTTAATTCCAGATGAGTCAGGAGATTTGATTAAATTGCTAGTTGCTATGGTAGCAAATTTATTTTTGTTTTATTGCTACCTTATTCCTGAGCATTTTATGTTTAGTATAGTAAGTAATTAACTTTTATACACCAACACATCACATATACTACCTCTGAGGCACAGCCAGTTCTTTTATTTTATTTTCTCCTTAATACAAGTAGCCTAAATATGAACCTTAGAGGAACTTCTAGTCTTCTGGCTTCATGGAAACATAGCATGAAATAGCCAGATAAGTTATAAATAGTCGAATTTGCTGCCCAAGACCATAGTGCTTGGTAAACACTAATAGTTAGGACCCAAGGATATTGCCAATTATATATAGATAATTTTTTAAAATTTACTAGTATTCACCTAGTTTTCTTATTCTCTGGGCCTCTTTCCTAAACACCCTCTGAGTTCCATTCACTTTAGTTCAATTAAACAAATAATTATTGAGGACCTAGGAAATATTCCTTCCCCCAACTATGAAAAAGGAAGAAAGAAGAAAAAAAATCAATGATTTCTTCTTCAATGGATTCATAGTCCAGAAAAGAAGACATACATACAGACAATTAACACAGAAATAAGGACCATAATAGGGAAGCATAAAAAGAGATGAGGCCACAGAGAAGTCTGCTGAGGTCAGATCGTGAAGGGTGCACTGTACAAGGAGTTTAAACTTTATTCTATAAGCGATAGGGAGCCATCTAAGCACGGGGACATGACAAAAATCTACGTTTTAGGAATATAACCTTCAATATATTGTGAAATTTAGGTTGTCAGGTGTATGACAAGTATTAGGTTTGGTTTGATTGACAGTAATCCAAAATAACACTACTTTATAAGGCTGGTACAGAGCAGAGATTCCCTGGTGTCACTCAGTTTCTTCCTAAATTGTTGCTGTCATGTGCAGCCCCAATCTAATGTCTAGGATGGCAGTATCCACGTTCCAGAGAGCAAGGTTAAGCAGGGAGAAAGCAAAAGAGGGCAAAGTGTGCCTACCAACTGTCTTTCTAAGAAGATCCCCAGAAACTGCCACATGACTCTTCTACCTACCTCCCATTGGCCAGCACTTAGTCACCTGGTCACGCCCAGGTGCAAGGTAAGCTGGGAAGTGAAAAAATGAAAATGGAGGACAACTGGCAGCTTGTGCTACTGAGAAATAAGACACTGGAAGCAGGGGAGATCAATAGAAAGACTACTGCAGTATTGTAGTGCATTAAGGCAGTGTCAGTGAGGATGGAGAGTGAAGGCAAGATTTGGGAGCTGTTTGAGAAGGAGTGGTTAAGAGTTGATGGTCTAGTGAATGGGGTGATACCTTTGGTTTTTGGCTTGAGTGGCTAAGTAGATAGAGGTATCACCATGGGCAACTTTCACCATCATAATACAGATGGAAGGATAAAAAATTTTAAAAAATAGTGCTTTTACTATATTAAAGTCTGCTTGCCTTTGAAATTGCCCTTTCCGTGGCACTTCCCCTAAATGTTTGGATTTTACTTACAAGCAGAAGGGGAGATACAAATATCTACATGACATAGCATGCTGGGCCTTTTTCTTCTATTCAAGACCGTGAGATGGAAAAATTGAATTCTAGAATTAACTGTCACCCACTGGACAAATGACTTAGGGCAAGTAAGTTTGTTCTCTAGGAGTTTGTTTCTTCATCTGGAAAATAAGAAAGTTGAACTAATGTTTCAAGTCTCATCCAGCTATAGAATTATTTGATTTTCTAATCAGACCAATCACTCATGCTAATCAACATCATGAAAACAAATAACTTTGTGTCACCCAGACAGACATACATTGCCAATGAAAAAAATAATTGATGCAACATCTTAAAATTCAAGTAAACACAATTTCCTGTCTAATTGTTTCACATCTCTTTTTTCTTGGCTGTTGGAAACCTAGTTTAGTGTGGTCTGGTGGTGTTAAACTTTAGTGAATTTATGAAGTATCGTATTAAAGTAAAAGGGCTTTTGCCAATTGCATTTCAAAACTACTTTAAAAGGTTTTACTTGGGAGAAAAAGGATTACTTTTCCTATTATGTACATAAGCCTGCATGTGGCAACTGAAAATATCTCCCTTGAGTTAAGAAGTATTTTCCCTTTTGGTTGGTCAAGTGCTCACCATTCTACCTACTACAAAGGATTAAAATGACCCGTTTCATCACAAAGTAAAGTAATGGTGGCAGCATGTGATTTTTGGCAGAAAGAACACTTTGTAATTGCTAATTTCCTACATCCAAATTCAGCTGAAGGTTGCAGCCCAAATTCATAGTATTTTGCAAGTCCTAACAAGCAGGACCCAAGGATGCTGCCAGGTTTTGTAAAATGCCAATGAATCTAGAAGAGCAGGGAGTTTGCCGAGGGTTAGCCATTTGGAAGGAATGTTTGCATCCAAGACCCTGACTGCCTTGCAGAGACATGAAGGGGTCCACTCCACAGGACACACTCGTGAGACTCAGGTGTTTGTTTTGGCCCAAGTCCTCTTCTCATCTCCATTGTGCTCTGTGCCAGCTGGCAGCTGTCTTCAAGGTCAGACTCTTTTTAAAAAATCAGCAACTTAAATGAGAACCAGTAATGTTTTTAGCAGGTATAATCCATTGTACTCAGAAAGTGCTTCAACTAGTATTTCTTTTGATACAAAAAAGTTTGGAAATTTAATATAAGTGTAATATTTTAGAACTCATATCTAGCACCAAATTTGCATTTTTGGCCAAAGAAAAATATTCTTACTGAATAAGTATTAGATCCTACTCTACAATGAAAATATACATTTTCCAGGTGGCAAAAAAAAAAAAAATGCAAATAATAATATGATGATATAATCTACCTTGAAGCCAGAATTTTACATTCCTTAAATCTCCAAATAATCTTCAACCCTTTTGGTTGTGTTTTTTAATTAATTTTTCTTCACAGATGACAACCAGAAGTTACAATGCAAATTTATTTACTCTATGCCAAAAGTATTACATTTAGTCACATTTCCAAGATGGGGAATATGGAGTTCTGGACCCAAGTTGACACTCCAAACACTGCATACTTGATTAGGTGTATAAAATAGCCTCGAGTAGGTAAAATCCATGATTAGCAGTGAATACTCAAATGTCAAAGCATCATATAGGGTTTTTGCCGACCCCAAACTCGAGATGTGTGTGGGAGCTAATGTGCCACAGCTTAAACAGGACAGGTTCAGTGATTACACTGAGCAAATATCAAGGCCAAACTTGTCCCTTCCTAGCAAGGTAACCTTAGGTAACCAGTTAGCCTCTCTCACAGTTAATGTCTGATAGTTTCAATTGCACTCTTAAAAGGGATAAATAATGACTATGTTGCATACATCGTATGTATTCATATATATTCATCATATACATCACATATATTTAGATATATATAAAATATTCAGTAAGAAAAAATATATTAATATATATAAATTGACAGCTCAATTCCTATAGTTGCTCAGGCCTAAGTCCCTGGAATCATCTTGTGTCCTCTTTTCCTCTTACACCTTGTATCCAATCTCCCAGCAGATTCTGGGAGCTTTGCCTCCAGACTATTTCCAGAATCTGACCGCATCTCGTCACCTCCAGGGCCACCACTCTGGCACGCAGTAGCACAGGCACTCCCTGGGTGATGGCAGTATTCTCCTCCTCTCTGATCTCGCTGTTTCCTGTTTTCCTCCAGTCTATGCTCAATACAGAAGCCGAAGTGGTCCTCTTAAAACAGAAGTCAGATCCCAGCACTCTTCGGCTCAAGGCTCCTTGGCTCAAGATTTTCCTTCTCTCTCAGAGAAAGAGCCAATGTCCCTCCCGCTGACCAGGAAGACCCTAAGGATCCCCCTCTCCATGACTCTCACTCATCCCTGTCCCGTCTGAGTCCTCCCCCCATCACTCTTTTTGCTCCCTCTGCCCAAGCCTCACCAGGCTCTGTGCCAGACCCTACTGCAGACCTCTGCACTCGCGTTCCTTCTGCCAGCAAGGAGAAGCTATTAGGGTTGAATCCCTGGGATTGAAAAAGATATAGGAAATCCAGAGGACATTTAAGAATGAGATATTATATCTCAAATTGGAGCCAGGGGATTAAAAGGGCAAAAATAAAATCTATGTTCCTATATTAACCAAAGATATTTCTTAATATTTTGTTATATTAAATAACTTATTATATATTATGTAACATAAAATTTTTCAGGTGTGGGATTAGTACATATTTCAAAGTCAGCATTTCAAACTGTCTTCTAACTCTAAAATTCTATAATGAACAGGTACTATAAAATAATTATGTAAATCAAATACAGATGTTATTCCACATAACTATGCTTATAGAATATTGACGCAGAGTCGTATTCAAATGCCAAACTTAGGTTGCTGTAATTTTTAAAAATTTTCAGATATGTAGTTTTATGAGAAACCTTCTGCTACTTCCAGAAATCAATTGAGAACCAGTGAAGATTTCATTTTTGCATATTAAGATCTCATTTTGAGTATTCCCCCTTTCTCTTGATCTAAATGTTTTATTTGATTCTTTATAGGCTTCTAAGCAAGATTGTCATTTGGAGACAGACTTACTTAAGGTGAGTTATATTTTTGTATGCAATTTACTGATAAACAGGTGTGAAAATAAAAGCTGATTTAATTTCATTGTTAAATCATAGAAGGATAAGCTTGGAAGTAAACTTTGCACATCATCTTAACCATACCCTGTGGACACAGATATTCATTTATAGACTGGGCTCTTTAAGGCTGCAGAAAATGTGAGGCAGACAGTACTTGGAAGTGAAGGGAAGAAATCACACCAAGACACCTTGCCTGGAATTCTCCTTTTAGCCATTCTGGCATCCTAGTTAGATCCTGAAAATCCACATGGA
Organism: Lepilemur ruficaudatus; assembly: GCA_963574885.1. Lineage (NCBI taxonomy): Eukaryota > Metazoa > Chordata > Mammalia > Primates > Lepilemuridae > Lepilemur > Lepilemur ruficaudatus. Next base: position 15,769 of record CAUYRT010024354.1, on the reverse strand, counting down.
GTTACCATATAACCTTCTTCAGTAAAGAAACATTTCATACTTCCTGGCTGTGGGACTCATGATGCCAGGCTTTTATCCCTTCACGTGCTAAGGATGATATAAAAGTAGAGGAATAAAGGAAGTCAGGTATAAATAAAAGTAACTACAGTCACATACCACATAATGATGTTTCAGTCAATGATGAATTGTATATACTACAGTGGTCCCATAAAATTATAATATTGTATTTTTTACCACCTAGTCTATGTTTAGATATGTTTGGATACACAAATACTTACCATTGTGTTACAATTACCTACAGTATTCATATTGTAACATGCTGTACAGGTTTGTAGCCTAGGAGCTATAGGCTATACTATATAGACTAGGTGTATAGTAAGCTGTACCATCTAGGTTTTTATAGGTACATTCTATGATGTCTGCACAACAAAATCTCCTAATGACCTAATGATGCATTTCTCAGAATATATCTCCATCATTAAGTGACACCTGACTACATTTATAAACATAGAATTTAAACCTTTATAATATCAATTATTTCCATGTCTATTTTTAAGTTAGAATTAGAGACCTAGGATAATAGAGTTTAATCAAACAAGTAATATATTTGGAACATTCTTTGTTTTCTTGGCTTCATTACTAAATTTAGTAATTTAGAGGTGCTCAACTTCTTTTTGTCTCAGAATCACCATTCCTAGTTCTAATAGGTTCAGAGGGTCAGAAAAATAATGTAACCATGATAACATTACCAATCTTGACAGCTGACCTACCAACTATATTACTTAAGTGCTCCTCATATTTCTTCAGCAAAACAGATGCCTCAATTGAAAATGGATCCAGATGTTTTAAAACCAGATGATTTAGAGATAAAAGAACAGTAGTTCCTGTTTTGACAAACAAAGCACTGCCTAGGGCCTTTAATTTATCCCTACTACATAACACCGGCCATATGATTATTTCTCAGCAGCACAGTCGGAACTTGCTCATAGTAATAGGCATGTAGTCCATTGTGATGGCTTATGTACAGCTTCTCCAAGATGCTGCCAGGGAACAAGAAGTCTTCAGAAGGATCGAGGAAAATTTGTATTACAAAAAAACTATACATGGATTTCACATTTCTGGCAACAAAATAAACTCATACTAACTTGTTATAACATGTCCGAACAGGATTTTAATTGAGGCTCTAAGAAGGATAAGACATCAGTTTGAAAAGAGCCCCTATCAGATCAACGTGAATTCTGCTAAATTTGAAGCAAGAACAAACTTGAAACTTATGATGAAGCTTGGGTGGAAAATGGTGAAATTATTGATGCTTTATGAAAAGTTTATGGGAACAATGCCCCAAAGAAATCAGCAGTTTACAAATGGACAACTTGCTTTAAGAAGGGATGAAGTGATGTTGACGATGAAACCCATAGCAACAAATCATACACATAAATTTGCAAGAAAAAAATTAATTTTGTTCATGTCTTAATTGAAGAGGACCAGTAATTAACAGCACAAACAATAGCCAACATCATAGACATTTTGATTGGTTCAGTTCACGCAATTCTTACTGCAAATTTTAAAGTGAGCAAACTTTCCACTTGATGAGTGCCAAAACTGTTGCATCTAGATCAGCTAAACACTAAAGCAGAGCTTTTAATGGAAATTTCAAACAAGTGGGATCAAGATCCTGAAGCATTTCTTCAAAGAATTGTAACAGGAGATGAAACATAACTTTACCAGTATGATCCTAAAGACAAAGAACAATCAAAGCAATGGCTAGCAAGAGGTGGACATGGTCCAGTCAAAGCAAAAGTGGACCAGTCAAGAGCAAAGGTCATAGCAACAAGTTTTGGGGAATGCTCAAGGCATTTTGCTTGTTGACTGTCTTGAGGGCCAAAGAACTATAACATCTGCTTATTATGAGAATGTTTTGAGAAAGTTAGCCAAAGCTTTAGCAGAAAAACACCCAGAAAAGCTTCACCAGAAAGTCCTTCTCCACCACACACAAGAATGCTTCTTCTCATTCCTCTCACCAAACAAGGGCAGTTTTGCAAAAGATTTGATGAGAAATCAATAGGCATCCATCCTACAGTCCTGATTTGGTTCCTTCTGGGCTTCTTTTGATTTCCTAATCCTAAAAGAACTTTAAAGGACACCCGTATTTCCTTAGTTAACAATATAAAAAAGACTGTATTGATATGAATAAATTCCCAGGACCCTCAGTTCTTTAGGGATGGACTAAATGGCTGGTATCATTGCTTACAGAAGTGTCTTGAACTTGACGAAGCTTATGTTGAGAAACAAAATGTACATGTTTTTTATTTTTATATTTCAATTCCCCTGGCATGTACATCATCTGCCTTTTCATACTCTCTTTCTGATTGGAGAAGTTGCTGTTCTGAATGGAAAGCTTATCTACTAACTTAAATTAGTTCCAAGTAGGCTAAATCTCACTGTTCAATGAGGAAAATTGGATAGCTACATGCAGAAGAATGAAACAGGACCCCTATCTCTCACCGCAATTAATTCAAGAGGGATAAAAGACTTAAGTGTAAGGCATGAAACTATAAAAATTCTAGAGAAAACTGTAGGAAAAACTCTTCTAGATATAAGCCAAGGCAAAGAATTTATGAACAAGAGCCCAATGGCAATCACAGAAACAATAAAAATAAATAACTAGCACTTGATTAAACTAAGAGTGTCTGCACACCTAAGTAAACAATCAATAAGACAAATAAGACAACCTACAGGATGGGAAAAAATATTTGCAAGGGCTAGTAGCCAGAATCTACCAAGAATTCAAGCAAATCAGAAAAACAAAACAAAAGAAAAAACTAAACAACCCCATTGAAAGTGGGCAAAAGACATGAACCAGAAACTTTTCAAAAGAAGACAGACAAATAACCAATAAACGTATGAAAAGATGCTCAACATCACTAATCATCAGGGAAATACAAATTAAAACCACAATGGGATATCACCTTATACCTGTTAGAATGGTTTTTATTAAAAGTCCAAAAAAATGAATGCTGGTGTGGATGCAGAGAGAAAGGAACACTTCTACAGTGTTGGTGGGACTGCAAATTATTATAACCTTTATGGAAAACAGTATGGAGATTTCTCAAAGAACTAAAAGTAGACCTACTATTTGATCCAGCAATCCCACTACTGGGTATCTACCCCAAGGAAAAGAAGTCTTTCTATCAAAATGACACCTGCACTGGAATGTTTATTGCAGCACAATTCACAATTGCAAAGATGTGGATTCAACCTAAGTGCCCATCAATTCATGAGTAGATCAATAAAATGTGGTATATGTATACCATGGAGTACTACTCAGTCATAAAAAGCACACCATAGCTGTGACTCAAGCATTGCAAAAGCAATCCACGTAACCAAAAATGTTTGTACCCCCTTAATATTTTGAAATACAGAAAAAAAAGAGGACATGGAATTTTAGGCAGAGGAAACAACTATATTAAACAAAGGCTTGGTGGCATTGGGAAATGTCTAGTAGCCTGCTGTGGTGAGATTATAGGGCTCATCAAAAATAATGGCTGGATGATGATGGAACTCGTCTTAGGCCATATCATGAAGGCTCTAAGCTAAGGAAAGGAGTTTTGCTTTCTTTTCTGGGCATTAGAGAACCGAAAAAATTACGTCTATGCTTGAGATAATTTTGGTGGTAATGTGGAGAATGCACTGGTTGGGAATGACCATTCAGAGGCTCCTTGGATAGTTCAGGAGTACTTGGATAGTTTAGTATAGCATGAGAGACTGTACTGGTATTGTTGCAAAGAGAAAAGATGGATGCAAGATGGATGATGCTGTCTTTTCCACCATGTTTTTATTTGCCCAAGAACATAATGGGGATGCTGAATAGATCAGTTTAATTTAGTTTTATGGTTTGAGTTAATTTATAGACTGCATATCATATTTTATATATATCAAAATGTATTCAAAAATTGAATTTGGCTTATTTGTATTTCACTGAGCTGATAAGACCAAGGTTAGATTTTGATTGCTTTATAGGTGAGTTCGATTTGCAGATATCTCTGATTACAGGTCTTTGAAGACTGTTTTCATTATTTTGCTTTAGTGAATTCCAAGATTTGCACGCTGTTATATAGTAACAGACTACACATAAACCTCCAGCGCTGACTTGGCAAATAGCAATTGGAGAATTGCCAGGTATTGGTTTGTCATCTGAATCTGCACTAGTCTACACTAGTGGTAATGAATCTTCATATCAATGAGCAGTATAGTATTAAACAGCTCGCTCATTTGCATGGTTTTGCATTAAACTGATTCATATACATATGTAATACGGTGTGTGATCAGTATTTCAAGTCACATTGAAAGCATATTCTATTTTTATCTTGTTACCTGCCCCCACCAGGATCCCTAGGCAAAAAGCTATAATGTTGAGTAATTTATTTTTGCACATTCTCACCTCCTGGTGCCACTGTTTTCTCAGCCTCCTGGAACCTGCAGCCCCCACACTCGCTCTGTTTGCCCAAAGACCACCACTGCAGTATTTCACTCAAACCTGCCCTTTCCATCTGCCCAGATCACCTTTCCTCCTCCTCTCTGGTGTCACTTAAATTCCTATTTAGCGCAATATCACATTTTATGGATTTTGTTTTATTCACAATAATGTAAAAATGATTGGCCAGTCTTCCCAAAGTGTGTGTGTGTGTGTGTGTGCACATGCATGCACGTGTATGCCCCATAATGTAGAATGTCTGATTAAATGAATGAGTTGCTTCCTGTTGTGCTCTGTGAGGTGGGAGAAAGGAGGACAGCTAAGCATGTGGACAACTAGGCAAGTGAACACAGCAAGAAGCCTCTCTGCAGGTGAAGGAAGTCAAGACGCTGACAGGTAGAAGGAGTCAGTCCAGTAGGATTAGATAAATTGGTTCTCACTGCTACCTCCCAAGCCCACATCCTCTCCTTCCACAGGCTTGATAGGACAGGGCAATGGGACCAGCACAGACCCTAAACTGCCCCACCCACTCAGAATCTCTTTTCTGAACTCAAAAAATAAGGTTAGGTTTATTACCTAGCCAGTCATTGGAAAAGAGGCAATTGGCTTGGTCAAAATGTCAAAGAAGGAGAGGTTTATTTTTATTTTATATCTTCCCCATTGAGTTATTTGCAGACCTTCTCTGTCCTTAATGGAAACAACATACAGCATTAATTCTAAGATGACATTTTCCTACAATTTAATGCCTCTGAAATTGTAATGCGTTGTACAATCAATGATATCTTATGGCATTGCTGTTGTCCTGGATTGAATTTCTTATAGAAGCATTTATTTCCAACAGTTAACTGGGGCCACTACCAACCTGAGACCACTTCAAATGAAATTCTCTTCCTGAGAATTTTGATCACACTGGTAACATGTATTCAGACCTCATGCCTATGTGGGTAATGGCTTGTGGTTCAAAATCTCAGGGAAGATTTTTCTTTCTCCCTCCTCCCAGTGCAAAGGTTGAGAAATACAAGTTGTCCCTTGAGGGTCCCAGCTCTATGCCAGAGCCCCCTATTAGAATCCTTATTTGGGGCTTTTTTTCTTGGTAGTTGATACAATAGTGATGCTTCTTGCAGTCCAAAAAAAGGGAAGAAATTCTATATTACAATTGAAAAGTTTCCCCAGGGACAAAAGTCTTCCAGGTTTCTTACTGCTGAGCAGCAGTACCGCCTTCTTCAGGTCTTTGCCTGTCATTTAGAGCCTGCCAACACCTCTCAAAGAGCCAGGTAATCACTCTCCAGATGAATGATTCACTATGTAATTTGTAGTTATAATGGGATTTGTTAATTTGTAATTTCAACAAGGTGCAATTTGTGAGTAAAGTTGTAATAAAACCATAATTACCACTGTGGTGATTTTGTTCCTTCCTATTGCAAATCCGAATAAGGTATCTGTTCTGTGCACTGCAGAGGGAACAAAGATGCTCAAGGAATGGTCCCTGACCTCAGGGAGCTTATCTAATATAATTAGATAAGGCATTTGCAAAAGTATTAACTAACTGTCATGTAGTATAGAAAGTGATGATGCTGGGGGAAGGAATGGAAAATGTGCCCCATGGATATTCAGGACAGAAAGGGATCATTTCTAGTTTGGGGAGAATCAGGAAACACTTTATGAAAGGAGATCAGTGCTAATGATATTAATATTAACAATAAAAATAATAATGTAGCTACCATTTAAAGTGCCTTAGTTAGATTTATTTAATCCTCTATGAAATAGGTACTAATTCCATTTTACAGATGAGAAAACTGGCTTTGAGAAATGAATAGATCTTTAGAGTCAGAAGCAGTGTGGGAAAAAGAATGTTGCTCCTCAGTGGGAATAGTCAGAACAAAGGCATGAATTCGGGAAAGTAGGGAGCACATACAAAGACACTACGCTACCTGGATTATTTTGGTTAGAGTATTGCATGGATCAAGGCAAGTCACAAGAGAATAAAAATCTCTTGAATACTTCATCTGAGCTAGGTAGCGGAGGAACAAATGGGAGTTATCATGGAAGCAGAATAAAATAACCCAGCAAGTGGTTTATTTTAGAGTAACAAAGGAGAAAGATTCATCAAAGATGAAGAAGTAATTTAGGTATTGGGTATCTGGGAGAAAGTGATAACAGGTGAAGAAAAAGTAAACATGAGGGGATATGGAACATCAGGTTCTCTCCTAAAGAGCATAATTATAAATGCCCTGATGTTACTGAAAGGTCTTCACTTGTCCCCAAGTCTGCATCAGAAGAATTAGGACAAGCAGTTTGAGGAGAAGGAAAGAGAGATTTATTAATTATTTATTTATTGCCAGCAAATGAGGAAAATGGCAGACTCCCATCTTAACGTACCGATTTTCCTAATCGTAAGTAGAAATACAGAGTTTTTAAAAGGTGGGTTCTCAGCTTTAGGCTATATTCTGATCCGTTCCATCTCTGGCAAAGATAATCTCAGTGAAGACAATCTTGTGACCTCCACCCACCTGGGAGGCCCACCCAGACCTCCTGGACCTCTGCCTCCATGGACAGTTCCCCTGAGCCATCTCCTGTAGCATGAAGAATAAAAGACATTCCCCGCCCCTGCCAACCACTGGCCTGAGGCAGGGATGCAGGTTGTAGTTCTCAAAAAGAGTGGGTGAGGTTTTAAAGAAATAGAAAACATTTTTGCCATTTTTTCAGGCCATTCTCTCTGTTACATATTCCTCACTGTCAATTTTACTCCTCCATATCTGTGGGAGGTGGGGAGACTACTCTGTTACACAGACACTGGCTGTGCTAGTTGAGAAAGGGCTTAGGGAAGAGCCAAGCAGGGTCTGAGCTGTAATCAATAGTAGTAGGTTTATAAAAGTTCTGAACATCAAGGATAGAGTCTTTCTAGAGGGATAGTCCTAAATCATGTCTGGACAAGGGTGGGGCAAACTCATGTCCAGTTCAGGAAGGTCCCATGAAGTACCAAAGGCGATTGTCACAGTATGGAACACACAGACTCATGTGGAAGGTGAAAACTAACGTCATCAGGGAAGACCTTTCAGGGCCCAATGTCAGAAGTAAAAAGCAAAATCAAGACACAAGGAAAAGGATTGATTTAGGCCAAGAAGCCAGTTCTGCCCCATTACGAGTTTGCCCATTTCCTAAGGAACAAAGTTGACATTTAACAAGGATTCTCTCCATTCCACCCTCAGTGAACTGGCAGGAAAAAAATGGGCATCACAGTCCCAGGCAGAAGGACCAGCCAAACAGCCTCCTGGGTGGGACTTTGTAGTTTTTTCAGTCTTTCACTGACATGTTATGCTATGGCCAATTTAGGGCTCTGTTCATTTCCAAGCACTTGGATCTCAGGCATGGGGAAGTCAAAAGATTACATTATTTCCAGACCTTCTTTGTTCACAAGGAGAGTAGCTACTATCTCCTGCCAGCCTGAATTCTCATTACTTCTAGGACTGGACTGGGCTCTATTTCCTTTAAGGAGGCCCCTAATAGTTAGAGACCGCTAAGAAGCATTGGAAACATTGGGGACATATAGTAGGCAATTGGAATTGCTAGACTAGACTTCAGGAGGAAAATATGAGCTAGAGATTTTAGAACCAAAAAGATGTAATGGTTTAAGATATGAAAAAGAGTGAGATTGATGAAGTTAATAGGAAAAGCAAAAAGCAATACACACAAGAAAGGTCAGGACTGATACAAGAGGATCCTCTGAACTTGCAGATGAAAAAGAGGAAGGGGAGTTGGAAGAGAATTTGGAGGGGAAGGACAAGAGAGAGTGATAACACACAGAAACAGGAGAACAGGCAGATAGAAGAGTGATCAATCATGTTAGTGCTCAGGAAAGGAGACTGAGGATTAAAGCCGTTAGATGAATCTACTAGGAGGTCACTGGGACCCCTGAGAGCATGTGTGATCTATCCATGAGGGAAGAAAACATATCACAGCAGTAAATGTGTTTTGAAATGAAATGAAATGAAAATAGCACAGCCCTTTTTCCCCCCAAAAAGAGAGGGAGGGAGGGAGAGAGGGAGGAAGGAAAGAAGGAAGGAAGGAAGGAAGGAAGGAAGGAAGGAAGGAGGGAAGGAGGGAAGGAAGGAAGGAGGGAAGGAAGGAAGGAAGGAAATATGTTAGCACAGTAGCTCAGAGTGAGAGGTTTTCTTTTTTGATTTTCAAATCTTTGTTGCAAGTTTGCAACCTCTAATCTTCTGCTGTCTTACTGCTTCTATTAATATTTCATGCCACATGGTATTTTTGTTAGTACTCTCAACTCTCTTCCTTTTTAAATTCCTTCTCCCCAATGTAACCGTGCAGGATTCTACGTTGCAAGTTTGGATTGTTTGCTAATTGGGATCATCTAGGTTCCTGCTTCATTAGACTAGTGATACTATGAAAGTCAGGGATTTCTGTACACATCTAAGTGCCCGAACAGGATTTTAATTTATATTTATACTTTGGAAAGAATATAAAAATCATTCTTGTATTCCATCAAATCTTTATACAGACTCATAAATAAATACCATGTTGCCATTTGTACTAAATAAAATTAAGTCCCAATACTCTCTGAATATATAAGAGAAGGGAAAAAATGTTTTTAGCATTAAGGTCAATAAAATGGATGATATGAATAATACACACAAGTTTTTGAGTTCCTAGTTATATCGTTTTTATCAAATTCTTATAACAGTACTCGTTTTCCCCATTTTACAGAAGAGGAAATTGAAACCTAGGCAAGTTATTTTACGTGCGCTCCTACAACAGATCAATGGAGGAGCCCTGGTTCGCACTCAAAAGCATCTGGCTCCAAAGCCTACGGGGGCTCTGGCCTCATTCTTGCCGTCACCACCTTTCTTACCTTTACAGAAATTCCCTTGGTGACTGGAGCTAAAAGTCATTTCACATAACTATGAGACTATAACTCTTTCAAATCTTTTGTTTTTAGGAGTGTCACTTACCCTAATTTCCTAAATAACTAAATTTATTTTTCATTTCCATTAGCTGAGATAATCTGTCTCCTAATCCTAAGGGGCCAATTTGAAAATTGGCCTACTCAGAACTAGTTATATAATTTGTGGGACACCTTGTTTAAAAATTACGAAGGATTTTATGACAGTATCAACAGATCATGAAGCCAGGCATGGAGCCCTACTGTGCACGGGGGAGGGCCCCATGTGGTTGCACAGGTCACAGGCCTGTAAAGTTGGCCCTGGGCATACTTTTAAACATGATTTGGTAATGTTGTTCAGCATTTAATTCTATCTATTCCTAATAACAACAGCAGAATGAATTTTACTCTAACTGAACTCAAAAAGAGGATGTTCCTCATAGTACGCAAGTTATTGCTTATAATATTAATGTACTAGCAACTAGAGAATCTTTTAAAGGGATTTACTTCTAGAGCCACCCACAGGAGAACATACTAGGATAGCAACAGTTTCTTTTAGCATCCTGTAATTCATCTAAATTATTAATCCATTAGGAACAAATAAATGGTGACATCATGCATCCTGGGAATGCATTCAACTCCTGGGCCTATGTTCAAGGCTCTCCGTAATCTGTCTAGTCTCACCTGTCTCTCTGGCTCTGCTTTGCTCTGCCCACCCACGCCATCTTGCTGCCTCCGCCAATGACTACGCCTGTGCCGTCTCTACTTGTACTTTCTGCCCCTGCACTTTGATGCATGCCAGGAAAGTACACATAACCCTGCCTGGCCACTGCAGATACTTAATACGAGTATTTGTTGAGTGAATGTATGCCTGAAGGAATAAGTTATTAAATGCCTTCCTTCCTGTTCTCTGCCTTTTGAAATCCTATCTAACTTTTGAGGTCCACCCATATGTTACTTTTTCGGTGAAGTCTTTCCTGACCGCACAGCCAAAGTAACTGCTTCCCTGAGCTATTCCAGCTTTTGCCAAATTGTTCCTTTGATTCTTATCACATTCTGTCATGCAATATATTTATTTATTTATTATATTCATGGATACTTTCATTTCTTCTAAAGGATAAATTCTAGAAGAGCAGGGAACATGTCTGACATGTTTGTATATTATAGAGTATCTGTCCCATTGCCTTGTAAATGGTGGTGTTCCTATTTTGCAGGGAATGGGATAATGTAACAGTTGAGAATACAGCCTCTGATGTCAGACCAATCTGAACTCCAGTGTGACCCTGGGCAATTATCTGACTGCTGTAGGCATCAATTCCCTCATTTGTGAAAGATGGATAATAATACATCATTATAAGGATGAAATGAGATAATATATGCAGAGTACTTAACACAAATAGGAAATATGATAAATGATAGCCGTAGTAGTATAATAATGTTCATTCACTATTAAGCATGGCTGACTCTGAATTGTAAAAGCATTTACTCAGAAAAGCGAACGCAGAACAGTAACAGCAAAACTAAGAATAATAGACCAGCTAAAGAAAATTTCTAGCAAATAAAAATGTCTAGCTTGCCTTTCTCCTGCAGCAAAACTAATCCTTATCCAGCCAAAGGTCTTTTAGAGAGTTCAGTTTCCTAACACTGCATGAATTTTCTCATTCCATCTCAGATGCCTGGTTTTTATCTCTTTCTTATATACAACGTTTCAAACCAACAACACAGTGTAATTTCAGACACTATATTATCCACCCCAGTGGTCTCTTTCCTGTTCCTTAGTGAAGGTTAAAGGTGTCCTTCTCTTACAAAAGACAGAACTCAAACCTCGGTATCTTTAGTATCCCTAGAATCATCCCAAATTTTTCTATTCTCTCGTTTGCACATGGAGGGAAACATTTCTGTTTTCCAACTTAAATTTGTTCACACTTCAAATTGTCAGGAGAATAATTAAAATGACTTCATTCAGTAGATAGTTTCACGGAATTTCTCAAGAATAACTAAATCTACCTTTGCCACTTATTGCTATTATCAATGATAAATAATACTAACAGTAGCTATCACTGATCAAATTTGTTATATGTGCAGTTACTAGGGAGGAAGAGAAGGCAGGGTTGAAGCCCCTGCCTGCCTAGGTATGTTTCCACACTGGGCTTCGCTGGGCTCCATACAGTTTTGTGTTTGTGCCTGAAGCATTGGTAGGGCTCATGCTCAGGCTTCTATTACTAATAACTCCTTCTTACTCCTTTAATCCAATGCTCCTCACATAGGTTAAAATTTTGATATATTTTAACCAGTGTTCCTACAGGGCGCTAGTGTTTCCTGAGCTATAGAGAGTCTACATCCAGCTGTTATATTGAATAATGACTTTATCCAGAGGGAAAAAAAGTTAATGGATAGAATTTTTTCAATTCAAGTTGTTCTCCAATGATTTTTCACAAGTCTTTGGTTCCAGACAACTTTTCTGCTAAAGGTTGCCAGTGTATAACCTAAGAAAATGAAATTGCAAATTCATATCAATAGGAAAACTGAAAATCAACTATATGCTCTTGGTTCAACAGTTTGTTGGGTGTTTTATTTTATTTTAAGATGTGCACTGGTGGTTATAAGTTCATATGGCATACAAATAATATAAGGTAGATTTTTATGCTAGTAAAAATATACATAATAGCGTATAGGTGAAATAAAAATTTATTGGTTTGTATTTTTTTTTAAATATCCTACAGAGAACATGGTATTCTCCAAATAAAATCAAATGCTATGAATCTCTGTTCCCTGAACAAGTCTGAGGTATCCTGACTTAGAAAAATAAGTACTATGTTCCTCTAAAGAGTATGAATAGAAGAGATTCATGGATAAAGGCAAAGCTTAAAATGCACATAATCTAAGTGTCAAGTAACTATGCAGTTATTTATGAATTATTGCTGAAATTGATACATCTGAGGATTCAAACCAGTGTTTTGACACTGTAGCATCATGAATGCAGATCTAAGATCTTAGTGTTCTTTTGCAACAGAATTTTGTGATTTGGAAGGCCTGTGAAGATTACTTTGGATGAACTATCTGAAACTTGAATCTTCCAATATATGATCCTTTAGCGGCTCTTAGAACACCGCCAGTAAGACCTTCATGTGACCCTGACTTCAAGGTAAAATCATAGCATCTGGGTTTGAGGCTGTGTTATTTACATGTGGATCTGTATGAAGGAAATGAATTGCCATGGTACATTTTTAGACTAGCAGGATGTTTTATAATATGAATTTATACTAGCTTTATGTGGGTACAAATCTGAAATTGTAGTGCTACAACTGTATTCCAAACTCTTTGAATCTTAAATAATAGAATATGTCATAATGTTTTAAACTGTAATCCTAAACTGAATATCACTTAACTGCACATTAGCCATGGCCTGAGAAGGGAAGAAAATTCTCTTTATATATACAGCCTTCATTCACACAAGACATTTTATTTGTATTACCAATTTAATAAAATCCCTTGCTGTGCAAATGTTTCCCATATGCAGAGACAGAGAGGACTAGAATATATAAAGCCAGTTCTTTGTGTTTTTCAGATTTTTAAACATTGTGTATATGTAATATTTTGCCTTTTTTTTTTTTTTTTTGAGACAGCGTCTCACTCTGTTGCCTGGGCTAGAGTGCTGTGGCGTCAGCCTAGCTCACAGCAACCTCAAACTCCTGGGCTCAAGCAATCCTTCTGCCTCAGCCTCCCGAGTAGCTGGGATTACAGGCATGCGCCACCATGCCCGGCTAATTTTTTTGTATATATATTTTAGTTGGCCAATTAATTTCTTTCTATTTTTAGTGTAGACGGGGTCTCACTCTTGCTCAGGCTGGTCTCAAACTCCTGACCTTGAGTGATCCACCTGCCTCGGCCTCCTAGAGGGCTAGGATTACAGGCGTGAGCCACCGCACCTGGTCTGTCTGTTTTTTAAATTGCAGAATATGGAACTTTGTCACTTTTACTGTTCTCTTAAACAAAGTAGAAAGTTCACAACACGAAACTCGGTTTTCATCGCCCTATTTTGATATTTCAACTTTTATGGGGCTTCAATTCCCCATGCAAAATTCTGGTATTTTCCCCGAGCGTAGTGAAGGTGTCTTTGTAACAGATGGACGAGACTGCCCTGGTTCTGCCATTTACTGGCCATATTGCCTAGAGAGAGGTATTTCATCTCTGCAAACTTCCACTTCCTCATTTGGAAACTGGGGAACTCAGTTCCCCAGAGCTGTGGTGAAAGGCCCTGTGTAAAGAATATCGCACCTCCCCAGCAACGGGTCTGCTGCTCACCTTCAACTCTTGACTCTGTCCTTCCTGGGCTGGAGACAGCCTCGTGATGATGATGCAATCGGTGTCTGAAGTCTATGCATCCGAAACTGATCCTTCTGTTTTAGTCTTTTTACTACGGAGAATTTCAAACATTTATAGCAAAAAAATAGTCATAATGTATAATGACTCTCCGTATATTTCTAATCCAGCTTCCACAATTATAAATCATGGTCCATCTTTTTCATCTGTTGATACATCCTCATCTGCTCCCCACCCTCTGTATTAATTTGAAGCAAATTCAGATGACATACTGTTTTATCTATAAATGTTTTAGTATTTGTCTCTGTAAGTACTCTTAAAAAGATACAATCATAATACCATATCACACCTAAAAAGTGTCTTTTAAACCTCCTAATCTATTAGCTAAAGTGCTCTTCTGTCCTCTGTATTAAATGCAAGGTGGAGAATTTATCAGATGCAGGTTGATTTTGCTGATGTTGTTGGTATTATTGCTACTGTTATCACCTGTATCAGGTAACTTATATCAACCACATGAATACTACCAAGTGGTATTGCCATTGATGATGTGATCTTTTTCCAAACTGATAAACAACTCTTGGAAAAGGTCTGAACAAATCATTACACAATCTTCTTGGAAAAGGTCTGAACAAATCAATAGACAATCTTCCCTCAATTTAAACAATAGTTTCCTCCTGGAAAATTTGGTATTTATTAAAACTGCAAAAGTATATTGTAGTCATATGAAGCATGGGACTAGGCTTTAGGCTCAGATAATTAAAATCTATTTTCCACCTGCAGGAATGTCTGAAAACTCACGTGGTATGTGGGAAAATTCTTTGTCAAGTAGGATTGGATTCTCTGCCTCATTGCAGAAAGTCTAGGATCTCTGGCTCCTGTCTGCTAAATGACACTAGCACCCCCCCCCAAATCTTTATCAATGTCCTCTCATACTTATAAAATGTCCCCTATGGTTCACTTTGTCCCCTGTTGTAAACCACTAAATTAGTTTGAGCAGCAGCAAAAGAGGAAATTGGTTTTCACTGCATACATGCAATAATTTTGGGAAAGGAAATAAGAAAAATATCCTGTATGGCGAATGAATATTGAAACATTCACAAATTTAAAAGCTTCAAAAATTTTTCTCAGCTGACAAAACTTTATTTCTCTAAACTATGTTGGAAAATATGAATAGGCTCTCTGATAAAACAGATGAGGTCATAATGACTTAATACTAATATATGCAGTTCAAGTTGAGAAATTTTTAACAGCTGGGAGACCTTCCAGACTGGTACAGGTAGGGGACACTGGGATAGTGGCATGGAATGATAAATCCATTTTTAATTCTTTCCTAAACATAAGTATATATTTGTAAATCTCCTGATGGTATATTTTCATAATTGGCCCATAATGCTGATAAGGAGTTGTGCTTTACGCTCGCCTTATTGGGTGATATACTTCTTGTCTTTTCCTTTGGATGTATTAAAAGTTACTTTATTAATTGTCTTTGTATTTAAATACCGTTCATCATTCCAGGATGGAAACAATTTTCAAATCTAGATGAGAAGATATTTTATTATTATTGCTTAAAGCAAGAATTGTTTATTCATAGTACCTAGCCAGTTCCTGGTACATAGTAGATGTTCCTTAAATATTTGTTGAATGAACTCATCCAGTAGTCATCAACATTAATATATCTTATTACTCTGTAGAATCATGTACTCTCATATTTGATCATTTTGTTCTCATACCATCATTATTATGAAACATTAAGTGTGGGTCTTTTATACAGAGTAGAAACTGAATTAAGTGGTGTTTTTCTAAATCATGCTGCTGGCATAACTAGGAGAAGAATTTAAGTTTCCTGGCTTTACTATTTCTACCAATAGAATTCTTTATGCATTAAAATTTTATGGTTTCTATTCCTGCTGCCTAACTGTTTCCATGTTTTCATAGCATTTGAGGAAGGAAGGAAGGAAGGAAGGAAGGAAGGAAGGAAGGAAGGAAGGAAGGAGGGAGGGAGGGAGGGAGGGAGGGAGGGAGGAAGGAAGGAAGGAAGGAAGGAAGGAAGGAAAGAAGGAAGGAAGGAAGGAAGG
>CAUYRT010024351.1:0-13391 GCA_963574885.1 Lepilemur ruficaudatus | reverse complement strand
GCTAGGTCGTGGAAACAACCCAAGTGCCCGTCAATTCATGAGTGGATTGTTAAAATTTGGTATATGTTCACAATGGAATATTACTCAATTTTAAGAAATGACAGTGAGCTAGCACCGCTTATATTATCCTGGATTAAGCTTGAGCCCATTATTCCAAGTGAGGTGACACAAAACCTGAAGAATGGGCCCCACTTGTACTTGCCATCAAATTGGTACTGACTGATTTACACTATGGGGCTCAAATGGTGGGAGTGATCACTAGGGAATTGGGGGGTGGGGGGTAAACCGACGTCTGAGCGACGTGATGGGCACCGTGGAGGGGTGGGACATGTTTGAAAAACAGTTGGGGAGCGGAATTATTGGTCTCAGTGGGGGAAGGAATTCCTGTAAAACCGATTTATGTGATTAACTGTACATCCTGGTAAATTCACTAAAAATCATTTAATTGTACACTTAAAAATGGAGTAAAGGCATGATATGTAAAGTATACTTAAATAAAGAAAAAATAAATAAAGTAAAAAAATAACAATACAAAAAAAAAGAGGGAGAGGATCTGAAAGCGTTGAGTAGGAACCTGGAGATGAAGGGATAGTAACAGCAATAACTGTGATCTGTGCTCTAATTGTGCTGAGTATCAGCTTTAAGTGGGGCTGATTGATTTGTAGTACAGTGAACAGGTGTCAGTGAGTAAAAAGCAGCTACTATTAATACTGTGTGCTCTGCAAATATATTTTGTTTGTGCCTACTATTTGATAGAGATTTTGCTAGAAGCTGGAATAATGAAGATGATGGTAGTTCCTATTCTTGTGGAACTTAAGTTTAATTAAAACAGAATTAATTATATTGGGAAATTAAGTCAATAATGATGATAAATAATAAGGAAAATGGGCTGATAATCTTGGTAGTTTCAGCTTCATTTGAAACATTTTGACTTTTAGTAATATATTTTAATTTATATATGTTTAATTTATATATTGTTCATTGATATGTTTATATATAGTTAGCAATAGGATAAAGGGCAGCACAGTGTTATTCCCAGGCCTTGGGACAGTATCTGGTACATAGCAGGTTCTGGTACAGGTAATCCATGATACTGGATGGATGAATAAATAAAACAGTCCTGGGTGAAAACTCAGGAGACTCCAGTTCTTACTGCAATTTTACCAGCAACTTTCTGTGTGACTTAACAGATGACACCCTGTTTCAGTTTCCTAATCAATAAAATGAAATAAAAATCCCCATTTTACCCATCTTAAAGTGTAGCAGTTCCTGTGTGGAAATGAAATAGTAGATATGTAATACCTATGAATGTTACAAAGGCCAAAAAATATTCAAAATAGAGTATATTCTTATTTGACTAAGATATTTCCATATTTTTTTTTTTTTAGAAATAAGCTTTCTGATTGACACATATTTCAGTAAAATGAAAATCACTTACCAGAAGGCAAGTATATTTTGTGAAATTTCTTAGAACCTAGCATCTCTTAGAAATGCAGCCTAATAGAAATGACTTGGGGCCCTGGAAAAATCTTAGTGCATCAAATGGTGCCTGTTTCTTAATCCTTTCCCATTCATGGACAGATGCTTTACAAGGCAAATCGTTGGTCATCCTTATTCAACCTGAAATAATAAGAGAATAAGCTGTCATTTGAAGGCAATCTGACAAGAGACCAAGAAAGAGGAGATTGAGATAAAACAAGCATGTTTTATTCAAAGTTCAATACCCATTTATTTTGAGAATAAAGGTGTCTGTGTTGTGACTCATGCATGCTGTGAAAAAATGCCAAGTGTCTTGATAACTAATGTTCGTAAGGAAAGAGTCACCAAGAGGGGGCATAAGCTCATGAAATGCTAATCACTAGATTCAAGAATGAGAATCAATTTTAGATTCTCATGTTTTTGGAACATTTCAAAGGAATTAATGTTTTGGTAAAAAAAAACTTATATATTCTGAGAGTAATGTGAAACACCTCTCTTTACTACAATTCATCTCTGAGGTTTCCTTTCCTTTCTCACTCTTTTGGCATCCATCCCATTTTGCTTTTGTCTTTATGCTACACCTCCTCTTTCCTCTAAGCTTTCAAAATAAACGTTCTATTCCTTACCTTTTTAAAAAATCTGGTTGTGAATATGCTCCTTTTATACTGAATGCTGAAAAATCATAAACTTTAAGCCAGAAGGACAATACTTCCTTCAAAACCTCTCCTTTAACAAATGATTTTTCAGAGCATTAAAAAGACCATAAAAAGACAGCAAGTTTTCCCCAGCCATTGAAAGTATGATGAATAGTATGGCCTGAGGTGAATGGAAGAGCCATTTTATAAAGTTTAAAGAACAAATATTCAGGCTTAGTTATCGCCTGCACGCTAACAAGAGATACAAGGCAGTTTAGTTGAATGACAGTGGATCAAATTAATCGTGCAAAATGACAAGGGCAAACACTGGGGACCTCCATTGTGAAATGTCTTGGAGAGAAGGCTTAGCAAGAAGTCAGTCTTGCATAAACACAAAAGCCAACTCTTTTAGAAAATAAATTACCAGAGATGATTTATTTTTGTGTGAGAATGGTTCTTTTAAAAAATTATTTTAGATCTTTTTCTTGAATATAAATATTGATATAGCTAATAGGACATGTTTTTTTTCTCATCTGTAGACAACAATGACTCCAAAAGAAGAGGCGAATGGGACTCAAAAGGAGCAATCATAGACTATGCGCATAGAATAATTTCCCTAACTTTTGCATTTGAACACAAAAATGAGTTAATAAAACCTTAGCCTCCTTCAATTTGTAATTCAAACACATAAAATGATTTGACTTCAACAGGCAAGGCAAATTCACACTTACCTAGAAATTTTTAAGGTTCTTACAGAAAGTCAAGGAGAGGACTTAAGTGAAGAAAAAACATGTCTGACTAATAATTAATAAAACTATTGTTGATCCAAAGAATATTGTTGTATGGATTCTTTTCAACATCTTAAATATACCTTGATGTAAAATGCAATCTTGTTGAATACTTGCAAAAGAATTGTTGGCTCTGTATTAAGAAATCTGTATTTAGTGCATAAATAGATGAATTTAATATCTTTGTATTATCCAGTTTCAAAATAGCCAAATCCATGTATTGTATAATTTGAATATTTTGTGTCTGGTAAATGTAGCTACAGAGAATACATATTCTTTAAAAAAGCAACCATGTCACTTGCTCTTTTTAAATTGCACTGCTGAATTTTTAAGAGTTTTAAAAATGGGTACTTGGTGTGCATAAAACAGCAACTGTTGCTCATTCTGTCTTTGCCTCTAGTCCAGTGAAGCAATGTTTTGAAAAGGAATACATTAGGAATACATCAAAATACATAATGCAGTGGAAATCAGCTTTACCTTATTTTTAAAAGTCTTTATTCCAAGCATTTGTCTGCCTTGAAGAAGAAAATGCCTCTCACAAAACATCACGGCCACCTATCACTGTGGCCACGTTCTTAGTTCCATCTAGGCAATTGGAATGGATCAGAAAATGTGACAGAACTTTAAAGAACAGGCTATCCCTCATTAAAATAACAGGAGAGTTTTGGTTGAGAATAAACAAAGCTGAATTATTTGTATGAATGGGTCACGGATGAGCTGGTTAGGACGAACAATTCCTCATGTTACTTTTTCCTTTTTCCTTTATGTCACAATAATGCAGGAAGGTCATTTCTGCTAATAAAAAGCAAAGGGAAATTCCAAAGTAGAAAATTTGGATTTGAAAGATGAACTGAGACCTCGTGAAGAAGTTTGAAAGATCAAAACTTGGCCAGATGTGATGACCTACACTGAAATCCTAGCACCTTTGGGAGGCTGAGGTAGGAAGATCACTTGAGGCCAGAATTTTCAGACCAGCCTGGGCAAGAATGAGATCCCATCTCTACAAAAAAAAAAAAAAAAAAAAAAAAAAAAAATTAAATTAAAAAAAAATAAATTTAGCTAGGCATGGAGGTGTGCACCTGTAGTCCCAGCTACTCAGGGAGGCTGAGGTGGAAGGATCGCTTCAACCCAGGAGTTTGCAGTCGCAGTGAACCATATGCTGTTATTGCACCATAACCCAGGCAACAGAGCAAGACCCTGTCTCTTAAAACAAAAATATAAAACTCTAAGTAGAATATATTACAAACTACAGAAAGCTGGGTGCCAAAGAATCTCTGGGAACTTTTGAAAGGGAAGCTGAATACACAGTTTTCAGCTAACACACTCAAACACCTGAACCTATTTTTAAAGCAGGCAAAACAGTGCTGTGGGCATTTACAGTTCCTTTTTCCTTTATTACTTTTTGTGTTTAAATATATAAATATTTTAAGATATATAAAAATTATGTTTGATATATTTAAAATATATGTAAGTTATGTTTGATATATTTGAAATATATGTATATAATTATATGTTGGCAAAATAATATAATAAACTTTGGTGAACCCATCAACAGACTCAAGTAAAATGTTAACACGACTTGCTACTCCTGTACACTATACTGTCTCATTCATCCACTTTCCCATCAAACTGTTGCAGTTATTTCTTTATACACATACATACATATGCACATGCACACACAAACACATATATACGTAGTTACTTATTTTGACATATGTATGTAAGCCAAAGGGAATATAGGGCCCAATTTTGCTTTTGTTGAGTTTATTAATATAGTTTCATATTTTGTATAGTCTTACAGGACTTTTCAATTTAAAGTTATATTTTCAGATACATCCATATTTTTACAAATAGTTGTGTTTCATTCATTCTAACTGCTTTGTCATATGTGAATCCATAAATATGACATCATTAATTTATCCATTCCTTTGTCAAAGTACAATTATTATTAATTGTACCATTGTGAATATTCTTGCATGTGTCTTCTTGTACACATATATAAGAGTTTTTCTAGGGTTCCTCCATAAAAGTGGAATTATTTGTTTGCAGAGTGTGTGAATGTTTCACTTTGCAAGGTAATCTCAACAAGTTTCCCACGAAATCCAAATTTACAATCTCAGCAGCAATGTGTAAGAGTTCCTGATGTTCTACATCTTCCTCAGGTTGTTGTGTTTCTTAATTTTTGTCACTCTACTGGGTATACATAATAATTAAAAAATGATTTAATTAATTAATTAATAATCCCTATCTCATTGTAATCTAAATTACATTTCACTCTGTAGGGTTGAGGAGAAACTTCCCCTTTCCCCCAAAAGTTCACTAAAATATCAACTCACAATTAAGGAGGATTAATAACACAGAGGTTTATTACTAACACCATGCACACGGGGAGAATCACATAGTGATTACCCAATATCCCAATGACGTTCAGATATTTTTATACCTGTCTTTTTGGAGGGGGGGGGAATATGGAGCACAGGTAATTCTGTTTAGAGGTGACAAATACTGTTGGGGGGACAAATGGATGGGGGAGATGGATTAACTTGTAAATGATTCTCTTTCCAAATTAAATTAACCTGAGGGACAGGTATGGTGTTTTCAATAATTTTGGCCAGGTCTGCTTGCATTTTTCATCTTCTTTCTGCAATATATTGAGATAACAGGGAGAGGAAGGGAAGTCAATCCCCCCTTTGATCTTTTGATGAGGCCAGTCTGATTTATGCAGACAGAGAGAAAGCTCCCTTCAAACTTTTGTTGATCTCTAGGGCCCTGCAATTCGAAATATTCTTTATACGAAGAAGTCATATTTTTGGGTGAAATTTCCTGAGCTCCTTCATTCCCCTTGTCTGGAACTTCCCTAGAAATTTCACACATTATAAGCTGAGGTGGTAGCTGTGTAGAGAGAGAACTGGTTAGCAGTGAAGTAACAAGAGATCTGAAAGGGGAGACAAGAACATAGACTAGACTGAGAATGACTAAGTAGAAAAGAACAGATCTAAGCATATTTCCCCATACCCTATTAAACCAGTCTCCCACTCTTGGAAATAGGTCTTCATTAATTTGATGGCGAATATTTATCTTGTCTTTTAGGAAGTATACATCACAGTCTCTACTTGCCCTGGATGGTAAGTATTTTCACCAATAACCACACAAGCTCCTCCTTGTTGGACTGTTAATGTATCCAGGAGGCAGCAGTTTTTCAAATACAACAGAGTTAGGTTGTTGGTTTCTAACTGAAGTGCTCTCAATGCTTGCATGGTGAT
The DNA here is from genome assembly GCA_963574885.1 of Lepilemur ruficaudatus. Lineage (NCBI taxonomy): Eukaryota > Metazoa > Chordata > Mammalia > Primates > Lepilemuridae > Lepilemur > Lepilemur ruficaudatus. Next base: position 7,226 of record CAUYRT010024351.1, on the reverse strand, counting down.
ATTGAACTCTTGTTCTATTACCATGGAGAGATTCAAAACTGCCTTTTTAATCTCATGAGCTCCAAATGCCTGGCAAAGAGTCCTGAGCACCAAAAACAATTTAGAATTGTGATATACAAGTGGGTTTTTAATAATATCATGTCCAGTATGTTTGCTTGGTACCACTTTACGAACAAAAAAGCCCAATTTATAATTTGGCTGGCATTTAAAGTGGAGTACCTAGTAACAGAGGGTGTCAGATAACTAAGTCCACAGCATCCTGACCATCTACGTGGGGACTGCTTGTATACTTTATTCCACACACAATAGAAAGACCAGTGTAATTGCTAGATAGGGTCAGGTTGGAAACAGTGACCCTCCAGTCTGGAGTTTGCTGTGCCTCTTCTTCTTTATTGGCACTTCCATATCTCCAGTGTCCCTGTGTCCCTGCCAGTCTATGGGAACAGAACACGTTATGAAGTAGTTGATATTAAAGGACTTTGGTCTGGCTCTGGCAGTTATAGGGCTTAGTTTTGTTACTTAACCAAGTTAGTCCAGACTTTTGTTCTCTCCATATGGTGTCTAGCAAATTGACAGGGGGAGTGAGTGAACTAACCCAGGTTGCATGGGCCTGGGTTGTGAGCTGTTCACAACACCTGGAGATTCGACAATTGTTGACATCATGAGGGTTGGTGTCAGCACCATCTAAGAGGTGCAAGAATGCCATCTGTGGAATCAAATCACAGAGTCTTATTTTTACCGAAATCTTGGTCACTTGTCCCCGAGTCCTCACTAGAACTTACATACCGGCAAAAGAAAAAGCTACCACCATTTACACAGACTCCAAATATGCCTTTGGAGTGTGCCATGAAGTTGACACAATTTAGAAATCTTGTTTCTTAATTTCTGCTGACACTCCTATTGCCAATGAACCCATATCAGATAGATTGTATATTGAGCCAAACAGGATCCCTGTGGTCCCTTTTCTTTTAAGTTTTTGACTTGTACTTTGTTTGGACTCTCAGTGCTCCTGGGGTCTCTGGGAGCTCTATTTCAGAACCCACTTTCAATAAAAATTAAATTAGCAGAATGTAATTGAGCAAAGAACAATTCACAAATTGGGCAGCTGGACTAGAACAGGGTCAGAGAGACTCTAAAGCTGAGAAAATTCATGGGCGGAGAGGAGAAAGTGACATACAGAAAATGGAAGTGAGGTATAGAAACAGCCGGATTGGTTACAGCTCAGCGTTTGCCTTACTTAAATACAGTTTGAACAGTTGGCTGCCTTTGATTGGCCCGAACTCCACGATTGGCAAAAGAGGAAGGAGTAGAAAGGAGTGAAGACGAATGGAGCAAACTTTAGCTGGACAAACAGCTGACATTTTTGCTTTTGGACTTTTAAACTGAAGAAACCAATAAGCCTTAACCAGGGTTATAACTTAATTAAGGAAGCAAGAGTTGTTTTTAAAGAGGTGGAGAACAGTTTTTACAAGATCTAGAAAAGCCACACAGAAATAGCTCAAAGAAAGAAAAGTCTCATTAATCATAAAAAGATGTAACCCACAATTTTTTCCATTCATATTTTCTAGGGTCCTAGCTTTTCAGCTGACCATTCATAAATAAATATCTAAAAGCCCCATGTACCTCCGGAGAATACAGGAAAGCAAAAGCTGTGCATGGAAGGGAAGAGAATCAGTAACTGGAGAAAGTTACACAAATATCAGAACAAACTTATTCCCTGCCTGGGAATCAAATCTAGGCTACTGAAGTCAAAGCACAGAACTTTAACCATTAGGCTATGAGGCAAATTGCCATTATTCCCACAGGGCAAAGAATTTTTTGTCTTTGTCTTAGATCAGATATTTGCTCTTCAATTTTGTCAAGAGAATTTTTAAGGCTAGTCATAGCATTATATGTGTCTTTCTTTTAATCTAATTTCTTTGATTAATACAAATAAGCAATTGCTTTGAATAAGAGATCTCCAAAATTTATTTTAAAAATTTAGACGTCTTTTAATTTAAAGGATCCATCTTTTGGCCACTAATCTCAATGGTATATTTATTCTAAAAGCGACTCAATCCAATGGCTCTTCATAGAAAACCCAGTGGTAATTTTCCAGGTTTAGCCTCAAGAGGGCACAAAAAAGGCAGTTTCCAAGATTACTAAAAATTCACTCTCAGAAATAGACACAATATCAAAGAAGACAGGACATTTCAAGACAAAGACAAGCTCCCTTAGAGCTTGTCACTTTCGGTACAAAGGGTGTGCTCCTTAGAATCTTAGTGTCTCAGACTCCCAATCTTTTCAGATTGGCCACCTGAAGTGTTCCCGAAAAAACACGCCCTTGGTGGCAGAGACAGAGGAGAGAATTCCCACTTAGTCATCAGACAAGCTCAGGGACATGAAACAGGACAAGAGGGAAACCTCATGCACTTTTTATTTTGGGGGACCTGCAGCAATGTTTGTCTTAGTAGATGCCGATCTAGCCGAAACTGTGTAACTGGCTAGTGTGCAGGGCCAGCTTGAACATCAGGCTTAGAGGAGTGCTAGGCCTGTGTTCTACCCTATGGTAACACTCTTTATGACAAAAATGACACAGAAAGACAATCGACAAAAGAAAGAACAACAAAAAAGGCCATTTCTGAGAGGGGAGGGGATCAAACAATATGAATGTTCATACCACAAAGTACCAAATTTATTACAAAAGCAAGTTTAATAAATGTCTGTTGAGTGTCTGCTATGTGCCAAGAACTGTTGACTGTGCTATGGATCAAACAATTAAAAAAAATCCCTGCTGTCACGAAGGTTGAGCTCTATTAGGGCAGAGACCGACAATAAACATAATAAATAAGTGAATTATGTAGTACATAAGGAAGTAACAAGTGTCATGGAGAAAAATAAAGTGAGATGGGACTCTTGTAACAGAGAACCAGTTGCAATTTTAAATAGAGTAGTCAGGGTTGACTTCTTTGAGAAAGAATTTAAGCAAGGACTTGAAGTAGGTGAGGGCTTTAGTGATGCAGTAGAAACAGCCAGAGCAGGAAGGAGCCTGGTATGTTTGAGGAATCGCTAGGAGGCTATTAACATAATGTCAGGAGCACAGTGAGTGAGAGAAGTGACGGGAGAAGAGATTGAGAGGTAATTGTGGGGCCAGATTGCTCGCATGTTGTAGGGGCCATTTTAAGGATTTTAGCATTTACTTGGTGAAATGTGAATCTACTGAGGGATTTTGCGCACAGGATTAACATGCTCTGAGGCTATGGGTGGAAGTGTGGAGACCAGTTGGGAGACTACTAAGGGATGCTGGTGGGTTAGGCTAGGGTGATGAAAAGGGAGGTGGTAGGAATTGAGGAGAGTATACATACACTTTTAACATATTGGGTCATTATGTCCTTGAACATGGAATATCCCTCTATTTATTTAGATCTTCTTTAATGTCTTTCAATAATGTTAGAATTTTCTACACACACGTTTCTACACACACATTTCATCTTTTGTTTCTGCTGTTATTGTAAATAGTCTCTCTCATTCTTGCTCTGTTTTAAACATTGTTTCAGTTTGTTGCCTGTGTTTTGAGATATCATCTATTTTTGTGTAGTCATGTTACAGCAAGCTACCTTGCTAAATTCTTATTATTCTAGCAATTTGTAGATAATTCTGGATATTTCATGTGGTCAGTTACATCATCTATGAATGGTAACAGTTTAAATATTCTTCAGATACTTATGCCTTAAATTTAATTTGCTTTTCTTACTGTGCTGGAAAGGATCCTCAATAAAAGTTTCTACAGTTGGCATCCTTAGCTTATTTCTGATTTTGAAGGGAATACATTTAATGTGTTACTACTAAGAAGTTATTTATGGTAAACTTTTTGATACTTATCTTTTATCAAGCTAAGAAGCTCCCTCCTGTTAGTTTTCTATTGTTTCTTTAAGTGAAGAGCTGTTGGATTTTATAAAATTTTCACATCTTAAATGACCTTGTGCCTTTTCTTCTTTAATCTGTTCATGTGGCTTTAATATATTTTCAATGTTAAAGTACATTTGCATTCCTAAAATAAACCCAACTTGGGCATGGTGTTTGTTTTGGATTCCTTTTGTAAATCTATTGTTTAAACTTTTATATCTATATTTACACATAAGACAAAGTTATGATTTTCCTTGACAAAACTGTCCTTTTCTCATTTATAAATGATGTCAGCATTTCTAGTTCTTGGTTATCAAATTCAGTGTACAGAATTTGTCTGCACTAAACCAGTGAACAATATCTTAATTCCTTACTCTAATGGATTTTCTATACACTGACATAGCATTCAAAAGTTTTATATTTGGACCATTTGTATATTTCTAAATTACCAAATACTTGATTGATCTGATGAAATCAACAATCAGTCAACATATATTATGTCCACTGTGTTTTTGTAATCCATAAAGGACTATTAATTTATGCTTATAAATGAGCAGCACAAGAATGATTATTCTATTGGGACGAGACCTTGCAAATTGAGTTCTGTAGGAATGCGGTATTTTGAACATATAAATGCTGTCAGCATCACTATGTGAAGTGTGTACCATTTATGTATTTCATTTATTATTTCTCTTCACAATAGTTTTGCATATACATCCATTCTCAGATCTCTACTCTGGCCACATGGGCTTCTGTTGACATGTCTGCCGAACACTTTCAAGTTAACAGTCTTATCAATAGTTCACGACTAGTTCATCCTAAGGTCAGAGATTTTTTTTTTCAAGATGGAATGCTTTTGTTATCATATCTAGCTTTCACCAGAGCACAGGTTTGTCAAATAAATATGAACAATTAGGCCTTAAAAATTTTATAACAACTAAGAAGAAAATTTAAACTACTGACTTCATAATATTAAGAAGTTGTTTAAATGTATTAATTTTGTTCTTCACAATATAAAATTAAATATTTGTTTTAGACAGTGGGTTTGAAAACTCCAAAACCGTTGGATTTCTTTGCCAAATTGATGAATTTCCTATAGGATGGCCAGATGAAAATACAAGGCATGCAATATTTGGGACATATTCAAAAAGTATTTGTTTTTCTGAAATTCAAATTTACCTGGGTGTCCTGTATTTTTATTTATTTGCTAAATCTGGCAACCTTATTCCTAGGCAGATTAAAAACAAAAATGAACTTTCATAAAAGCAGTGTGTAATTCTAAAGTAGCATTCAGCTCACCTGATTAGGTCTATTATGTAATTATTTTAAGTGGTTAACATAGGTGCTAGTTAGTCACAAGAAAGTAACACAAATAAATTTGGGATATTTTGTTTGTATACTCTTTACAGATATTTAAATGGAATGCTAGATAATTTTTGGTACATGGAATATCTTCTACAAATAAAAATGAAATATGTAAGACAATAAAAACGAGTTGGAAGAAAAGGAGTTGCTGGTATTTGGCCAGGATCTTCTCACCTAACAGTGATTAGAAAGAGAAGATTTCTTTCAACAGTCTGGGTCTAAGTTTACTTTGAGCAACTAACTCAAGGTGACTGCAACACTGATAGATGTATTAAAGATGGGTATCAGTAAAGGAAGAAGACAGAACTCCACAACACAGCAATTACCTGGAAAGTAGATGCAGAAGTTCAGGAACAGAGAATTAGCTTGATGAAAAGCAGGTGAAATAACTGACATCTCTAACTGCTCTCCATTGTTATCAGTCCAGCCTTAACTCTCTTAATCACCCTTTCTGCGATCTAATAAGAATTTCTAGAATATTTCCAAGGGGAGTGCTGATGAATGCTTTGTTTCTGCCAATAAATTCTCACTTTCTGAGAAGTTTATTTTCCAAGCGTAATAAAAAAATCCCCTTTCTATAAACAAACTCAAAATTATTTTGAAAAAAAAATTCCAAATAATTTTAAAGCTATCTTGGGAATTTGTGTTAATCAAATGGAAAAGTCACATAATGACTTAAGTAGCTCTTAAAATGGCCATGGGGTGGATATGTAAGGGATATCATACAGTTAATTTTCTCAGGTAATAATATAGTTTGAGCAGAGAGAAAGGAAGCTTTTACTAAATTTCAGTGATTAAGTAGATTTTTTTATTATGATTTGATAAAAGTCATCCACTTCCCAAAAAGACTATTTTACTTCGGGTTTAACTCTCCTTTCTGACAGTCAAAGCAAAACAAAAATGAAACAAAAACAATATGTCAAAATTATCAATTTCTCATTTTAATGTGTGCTTATGTTAATTTCCAAAAGACTATTTAAGAAAAAATACACAGAAGATTTATTTTAATATTTTATCTTACCAATGTGCCTTTAATTACAAATGGAAGGCCATTGTCAGGAAGTTAAATTCCAGTCTAGTTTCATAATTAGTCATGTTGTTAGATGATGAAACAAACTTCAATATTTTGAGTAGCAGAATATCCTTAAGCCCTACAGTATGACTGTTAATATTAATACTGTAAAACACTCTTGTTAATGAATAGCAAATGTCTCGCTCTCCAAATTCATGCATGTATTTTGGAAATTGTGTTGCTTGTTATGTCAAATATGTATCTTTTTTGTTCAATTACTTTTCTTTTTTTTTGCTTTTTTGTTAGCTATTTTTTTCTTTATTGAAGTATAATTTACATATCATGCCTTTACTCCATTTTAAGTGTACAATTAAATGATTATTAGTAAATTTACCAAGTTGTACAGCTATTCACATAAATCAGTTTTAGTGGATTTTCTTCCCCCTATTGAGATCCCTAATTCCCATCCCCAAATACATTTCAAGCATGCCCTTCCCCTTCACAGTGCTCACTGCATCCCTCAGATGTGGGTCTACCCCCCACTCCCCGAATCCCTAGTGAACACCACCACCATTTGAGCACCATAGTGTTGATCAGTCAGTACCAATTTGATGGTGAGTACATGTGGGGCCCATTCTTCCAGTCTTATGTCACCTCACTTCGAATAATGGGCTCAAGCTTAATCTAGGATAATATAAGCGGTGCTAGCTCACTGTCATTTCTTAAAATAGAGTAATATTCCATTGTAAACATATACCAAATTTTAATAATCCATTCATGAATTGACGGGCACTTGGGTTGTTTCCATGACCTAGCAATAGTAAATTGTGCTGCCATAAACATTCGGGTGCAGATGTCTTTATAATAGAATGTCTTATGCTCTTTTGGGTAGATGCCTAATAATGCTATTGCTGGATCGAATGGTAATTCTATTTTTAGCTCTTTGAGGCATCTCCAAATTCTT
>CAUYRT010024348.1:0-66789 GCA_963574885.1 Lepilemur ruficaudatus | reverse complement strand
TTCTATTTTTAGCTCTTTGAGGAATCTCCAAATTCTTTTCCACAGAGGTTGCACTAATTTGTAGTCCCACCAGCAGTGTAAGAGTGTTCCTGTCTCTCCACATCCTTGCCAGCATTTGTTGTTTTGGGACTTTTTGATAGCAGCCAATCTCAATGGGGTTAGGTGGTATCTCATTGTGGTTTTGATTTGCATTTCTCTAATAATTAGAGATGTTGAACATTTTTTTATGTGTTTGCTGGCCATTTTTCTGTCTTCTTTGGAAAACTTTCATTTCTGTTGTCCATTTATTGATGGGGTTGTTTGATTTTTTCTGGTTAATTTTTTGAGTTCTAGGTAGATTCTTGTTATCAGACCTTTATTGGAAGAGTAGAGAGCAAATATTTTCTCCCATTCTGTAAATAGACAACCTACTACATTTCTTGAGAATGGAAATTTATTAGTCTTAAATAACTAAAGAGTAATACAACAAAGAAGAGAAAAAAATCATCTTTGAACTGAAAAAACATTGCTTCTGAATTCTGGTTAGGGAAGTGAAGGCCAGTTCTCCATTGGGTACTATAAAAAACCAGGGATATCCACTGATTGGAAATCAATAATCTTTATCTAAAAGTCAGGGAAATAAAACAATGTCAGGGTTGTCATTGGTAAAACTAAAAACAAACAATAAAAATAAATAGAAAACCCCAGCAACCATTAAGAGAAAGATGATATTAATCAGAGGAGGGGAAATTTAGCATTTTGTGGACAGATAGTGGCCTTGCCTATGTCTTGCTCCGAACATGGTAATGGAATAGAACGAGAATTTTCTATTTCCTCTTATGAACATCACAGTTTGTTTTTCATTTTTGTCGATATTGATTTAGGTACCTCTACTCTCTCACCTTGCATTTGCATTTGAACTTATTCCCTCCTGTCCGGACAATTGGATTAGCCACTTCATTTTCCCCCTGCCTCTCTCACGCTGCCCCTTTCACTCTGAATCAGTGAACACTACTTTGACCTTGTTACTCCTCTGCTCAAAAGCCTTCATTGGGTTTCTCTTGTTTACAGAAAAAGTCCACACTATTTATTATGATATTTAAGGAAGTCTACACTCTATTTCCAATCTGCCACTTCAAGCCTCTTTACCAGGCCTCTCCTACTGTTCTCTGTATTAGTCTTCTTTTCTTCAGAATATTGTAGGGGTACAAACGTATTGGTTATATGAATTACTTTTGTACAGTTTGAGTTCAAACTATAAGCATGTCCATCACCCAGATAGTGTGCATTGTACCCGATAGGTGTGAATTTACAAATCTCTTCCTCCCCCCGCCATCTGTTTGATTTCTGTTGAATTTTACTACCATATTAAATTCAGTCGTGAATTTAATTCACGAATGAATTTAATAGTGAATACACGTTGCATTTGTTTTTCCATTCTTGTGATACTTCTTAGGAGGATGGTCTCCAGTTCCAACCAGTTTGTTACAAAAGTTATTAGTTCACCATTTTATTTGTTATGGCTGAGTAATACTTCATGGTATACTTATTCCACATTTTATTAATCCACTCATGTATTGATGGTCACTTGGGTTGTTTCCACATCTTTGTGATTATGAATCGTGCTGCTATAAACATTTGAGTGCAAGTGTCTTTTTTATAAAGTGTGTTTTTTTCCTTTGGGTAAATACCCAGTAGTGGGATTTACGGATCAAATGGTGGGTTTACTTGTAGTTCTTTAAGGTATCTCCATACTACTTTCCATAGGGGTCGAACTATCAAAAAGAACAAATCAGGAGTCATCACTTTATCAGACTTCAAGCTATACTGCAAGGCTATAATAACCAAAATATCATGTTACTGGCACAAGAACAGAGACATACACCAATGGAACAGAACAGAGAGCCCAAATATAAAACCGTCCTCATATAGCCATCTGATCTATGACAAAGCATACAAAAACATACAATGGAAAAAGAATCCCTATTCAATAAGTGGAGCTGGGAAAATTGTATAGCCACATGTAGAAGATTGAAACAGGATCTACACCTCTCACTACTCACAAAAATTAATTCTCAATGGATAACAGACTTAAACCTAAGACATAAAATCATAAGAATTCTACAAGAAAAGGTTAGAAAAACTCTTATAGGTATTGGCCTATGCAAACAATTTATGAATAAGATCCCAAAGGCAATCATAACAGCAACAAAAATAAATAAATAATTAAATGGGACCCCATCAACAAGAAAAAATGAGACCTTGTAATATTATGAAATAAAGAAATTAAATATATATATATATGTACATATATTCTTGGGCCTTACAACAGAGTTACTGAATCTGAACCTTGAAGTCAAGGTGTGGGTAACAGCAATTTCATTTCCTTAAAGTGATTGTGATACAGACTGTTCACGGACCATATTTTGGCATACATTGTTTCGTGACTTTGTTTATGCTGTTCCTTCTCTCTGGATGACCCTCCAAATACTTGACTTGACCACGCTTTAAAGCCTAGTTGAAAAATCTGTCCCTAATTGCCTAACCTTAGAGTCACTCTAAGTCTGACTTGTGATAGCATTTATTCCGTTTCATATCATTCCTTTGCTGTCTTACCATTGTAGCTTTTAAATGCTTTGAAGGCAAGGGACTTGTCTACACTTTGTTCAATCTCCTGTAATACCAAAGACAGGTTCTTATAAATCATAGGTGTTCAGTAAATTTTTAATCTCAAAGAAGAGCAAAATAATTTACTGATACTCATTATTAAATATAGATATAAAAAATTTTTAATTAGTGGAATATGCCTTCCCCAGTACTAATCTCCATTTGCAAATTTAAAATTTCTGTATAACATTTAGTCAATTCCAAGTTCATAATTATAAATTTAGAAAACCCTATTGAGCCATGTTGAAATTTCTTATATTTGCTTTGGAATATATATATTTTCAGACAGAGGGAGAGAGAGAGGAAGAGTTTACCTTTATTTAATCTATATGCATTTTTATTATAAATATCAAAACTCTTAGGAGATAAAAATATCATTTTTTTATTTTTTTTCATTTTTTTAAATTTCAGCATATTATGGGGGTACAAATGTTAAGGTTACATATATTGCCCTTCCCCCACTTCCCTCGAGTCAGAGCTTCAAGCATGACCATCCCCCAGACGGTGCGCATCACACTCATTATGTATGTATATACCCATCCCCTTTTCCCCCCTCCCGTCTGCCCCACATCTGATAAATGTTGTTAAAAATATCATTTTGTTAGTTAAAAAATGTTAGATTGAAAGGATATGAAAAGTTTACAAACTTTTCAATTTCTTCAAGAAATCTTACCACCATTTGGGACTTTAATCTGGTTGATTTAAAAAATGGTATTTTTAAATGTTCTTATCACACTCCTTACACTTTCAGTTTAATCTTAGCAACTTGCGTATGTAAAAATGATTTTCTTTCATTTTTGAAGGGGCTAGGTCTTTAAACACAATTGCCTTTGAGGCAATCTCCTTTCCCTTAGAGTGTAAACATCACTTCTGCTACCACACAGAGTAAAGTATAAAAATGTAATCGTCCACAAACTTCATTTCTTATTTCCACGTCTATGAATCTGAATAACAAAATTATCTTACATCTGTTGCAAGTGTGCCACAGTAGATATGCTTTTATTGGCATTCTTTCTTCTGAAGAAAATATATAAAATTTTCACTGTGGTCGTGGATTGCTCCAGACTGTCCATGAGTCTGTGTATCTCAATAAGGCTCTAGAATGGGAACTCTTGAAAGAATGAGAAGCAGTGCAGTTGATTATTGTCTAGGCTTGAGTGCTGTCTGGACCACTGGAGGCTTGGTGTTCATGATCTTATTCATGTGCATCTCTTGGCCTCTATTGTCTATGGTATGAAGGCTGGCAGGGTATGATGCAACCATTCCCTGATTTGTTGATTCAAACTGGGTGCTCAAAGCCACAGAACCTAGCAGAAACACTATTGGTCTTTGCTGATAAACTCAGCCCCATTTTCTGTTAGGTGATTTTGCTGGTTTTGAGAATGGATTTCTCCCACATACTCTTTTCTGTCAGTGAGTAAATTGACTGCATGTTATCTGCTGCCATGAAGTGCACAGAGACAGGCAATCTCTACGATACTTGAAGCAGCGGAGCGTACTCTGCTCTCATCACCATGTGCTTGCACAAGCCCAGTGCATCTAGCCGCACCAGGTTATTGCCCTAAGACCTCCTTTCCTCTCTTCATTGATTATCTATAAAACATGTAATGGGTGAATGAAATAATGAACACTTGGATATAAAAGGTATATTTGTTTCCATGATCAAATAGTCTGTGTGTAATTGAATCAGTGACTTTTTGACCACCAGATTAAATAATGTGTAGTACAAGCAACTAAAGGAAACTTTCCATGTTGAAGGTGAACTTGTGAGAAGAGAGGAGAAAGAGGAAATATTAATGAAGCAAAAATAGCATGGCAGGCATTAGTGTTATTACACCTTAGCAGGGATGAAGGTCTGAGAAAAGTCTAACGAAAATGTTCGGCATTATAAGGAACATTATAGGCATCTAGTCTTATGATTCCCAATGCTTGCTGCACATTAAAATTATGTTAGAACTTTTTTATATTAACTGGATAATGAAATATAACATGTACAAGCTATTAGTGTACAGCTCAATTAATTTTCACAAAGTCAATATATTCCTGTAACTACCACCAGATTGAGAAATAGAACATTCTTAGCCACCAGAACCCCCATGGTCTTCCTAGTCATCACCTTCCCATAGAAGTAACCTCTTCCCTGACTTTGGATACTGTAAATTATTTTTGATTAATTTTGAAATTTATATACATGGAATAATAGCAGATTGAGCTCCTCTGTGTCAGGCTTTTTTTTCTTTTTCTGCCCAACACTATGTTTTTGAGATTCTGCAAGTATCAATAATTCATTCATTCTCATTGTTGTCTAATATCCCATTTATGAATATACCACTACTTATTTACCTGTTCTACTGTTAATAGACATGGGTTAACTGTAATTTTGGCTTATTGCAAACAGTGGTGCCATAAATATTACCTCGTAAATATTTTGGTGAACGTGTAAATATTTTGTTTGGTGTATATCCTGGATGCAACATAAACATAGACATAGCATGGTCTATGTGTATGTTCAGTTAAGTGTGTACAACCACTCATTTTCCAAAGTGGTCATACCAACCTACACTTAAGTTCTAATTGCTCCACATTCTTATCCATCTAGGAACTTTAAAAAAATGCTAAAACTCAAGCTCCATTCAGATTTTACTCCAGAACAGTTAAATTGTAATTTCTGAGGGTAAGGCGCTCAAATTGGTATTTAAAAACACCCCCTCCCCATATGGCTGAATATGTTTCTTCCTCCCTCCCATCTCTGACAGTCAGGGGATCTAGTACCCTGTCTCTGAGCTGCATCTGTTCTGACCCACTCTCCACTCTTGTTCATACTAAACAGAAACAAGAGGAAAAGGATACATTAATATTTTCAGGGGTAATCCCTTCATAGCCTTTTCCTCTTTTACTCAAGAGCCATTTTTTTTATTTGCTATCTTTAATAAAAGCCCTCATTTTATTCACTAGACTATGCTAATATTACCCTGAGAATATAGTTAGTACTTATAGAGCAGAGTTTCCCTTAGAAGTTCAAAGCACTATGTAAATATTGTCTCATTAAAAACTCATGTATCCCCATGAATTAGGTTGGTGGCTGCTGTGATTCCCTTGATGTGCAGATGGAGAAACAGAGGGTGAGCATGAGTAACTTTTACAAATTCAGAAAAGCTGGGAAGGAAATACGGAAAAGCAGCATCTTCTCAGATTTGGTGATAAAGCCTTAGGCTATCTCCCCAGGTTTTGCATTCGGTGCAAAGCCATCAGACTGTGTTATAACGAGCACCTTAACCCTTGTAAACATCAGGATTCTTGTTTTGCTCTGAGGACTAAGGCCCTGGGTCTTAGCTGGGAAGGGTTGAGAAGTACCTATAAAGTCCTGAAAGTAGGATTTGGCTCTTCTGTTTTTTTCTTGGTTGCTGAGCTAGGTGTGGATCACTACTGGCTTATTCAGCTCGCTTTTGATATTCTCATTTGTGAATCAATTTTTTCAGTAATTCCTATAACAGTACCCTACAACAGCAAGTCCTCTCCCAACCTTCCATCTACTGATGGTTTCGTTCTGGTCTAGTTGGAAATCTCCCAATTCAAGGGTAGAATCCTGCATCTGTCCTTTATTCTTTTAGTGCATTGGTCTTCCTTTAACTTTATTTCCTCCTCTGCAAATCCCACATGAGTTAGTTAATTGGCCACAAAAACTAATAAATAGGATTACCAAAATACTGGTAATTGCTATAAAAATTGCCTAACGAAATCTACATTATTAATAAGACAGAATGCCAGTATGGCTGTGCCACAAGACAATGGAAAACAGGAAAAGCGTGAACGGCTGTCAGTGTTAAAGTTGCTTCTGCCTCAGAACCTAACTGGTTAATGGAAACAGCAGTGGAGACAGTATGCAAAAGCCATCCAAGGCTGAGAACAAGCCAGAGGGGAACCGAGACACTGCAGATGGATTTCCTGCTTATGGGTCAGGGCTGAATTGAAATTGTGACTGCAGGACTGACAGGTTTTTATTATAATATTCATCTCCCTCTAAAATCTGGTGCGCAGCTTCCCTGCCGACTCAGATAATGCCTATTGCTGAACATCTGCAGTTATACAAAGGACTATTACTTTTGGCAGAAAGCTTTCTGGTGGAGGATATACTTCCTTAGAAAAAGAAGTAGCAGTCTTCACCTGCAGCGGGTTGGGGATTTGCCACAGATTTTTAATTCAGCATTTTCATAGCACAGCATATTCAGGTGTAAATTGCTTAATTGTTTCTTGAATGGCTATGAGATTTGTTTCACGAAAGGCAGTATTTCTGAGGTCTTCGTTCTCCACAACATAAAAATACTTCTGTTTTTCTTATACAATAGGAAAGACTATTTCTTTCATCCTATTATTAGACTTAACATTGTAAAAGCATCATTTCCTTTCCAAAAAATTTTTTTAAAAACAAAGGTTAACTCCATATATTGATAATTTTAAAAAGGATAAAATAAGAGAGTTTTATTTGTAACAAGTAATACTGCACTTTCTCAAGAGACATGTGCTATAAAGGAATTTGTAGGGAGAAATTGCAAACAATATATACGCTTAAATTGAGCAAGTGTTAGCCTTTCATGAGAGCAAGGGATCCTACTGACAACTAGCTTATAAAAGACACAAGTTAGAAACTACACTATTACAAGAAAATTTTCACAGGAAAAATAAATAATATTATTCAAAAATATCAAAATTTATTCCACATATTTCATGTTAAAAGCACGATTACAGGTATCTCTACAGGCTATTTTAATAGCCTGCAAATCCTTAGTTACTCTATCCTCTGCTGCTTATTCAATTTTTTCAAAGTCTTTATCTCCTCTCAGGCCATGAGCTCTCCCTCCCCATAGTCAAGCTTTTTAATCTTTGCGAGAAAGAAATTAGAACTTTTGCATTGTTGGCAGAAATAGGGCAGTGACAGGATTGAGAAAATTCCAGAGAAGAGATCTGGTGCAGCCAGTGTTATTGGCCTCTTGATGGACTAACAGAAATGGCTAAGCAGCTGAGGCACTTTGATTGGTCTACCTGGCTTGTATGCCCACCCCAAGTTTTGGAGGAATCAGTTGATCCGGTTGGGTTCTGTTAGGCAAATGTGCCAGGAGAGAGGAGTCAAAAAGTCAGAGCTTGTGGGTCTGAAGGCTGCTCAGTGATCGTTTATTACTCTCACAGGTGCACTGGGCTTTCTCAAACAAAAATTTTCCTATAACCTAACAGCTCATCCTCTTATAGCCCTTACTATATGCTAGGCATTGTTCTAAGCACTTCACACGTGTTCACACTAAATCTAATGATGAGAATGGGTCCTTGTTTCTTTTCACTCACACTTACTCTATATACATACTCACAAACACATATGTGTGTTATGCATATATACATATGTGTATGTGTACATATATGTTAGCTTTTGGGTTTTCATTTATCAAGGATGTTTACCTGCCATCTCCTTTGACAGCCCTTTTGTGTGAAACCCCACAATGCCTGCTGCTGCAATGCCACTGACATGTTAGGTACTCAGCAGGGCATATCTGTTTACAGTCGTGTTCCAGTTTTGTGTTTGTCACATGTATTTTAAAATGTTTGAAGGTGGGATAATTTCTTAGACATTCTAGTGTGCCAGGTAGCTCACACAGCCTGGCCTAGAGTATGTGTTCATCTGTTTGCTGAGGACTTAGAACCTGACTGCAACTTTGAAAAAAGTAGGATTGTGGTTGGCAGAGTTCAATGGAATTATTTATCTCCAAGATCATATTTTATATTTTGCTCTGTCAGATCAAGATCTCTTCTCAATAATTCCAATAATAACTGAATATACAAATATGGCTAGAAACTGGAAAATGAGACAATCTAGACATTCAGAGAGCAAAGAGCTGCCCTGATTCCCCCCCACATGAAATTGGCTTTATTCATTTATTTATGATTTAAAGCTAATATACTGCTTTTGTAAAAATATTACTTCCTTTACCTGTACCTTTAAAAATGAATTCCACTGATTTCGGTGTAATCATTACTGACTCATAAATCAATTGAACAAAAGGACTTTGAGCAGTCCCCATTTTGCAAATGAGGAAACTGAAATTCAGATATGTTGAATGGTTGGGCCAAAGTCGCATGTTATGTTACTGGCAGAGCAACGCTCTGTTAGTTTTTGATTTTATTCAGTAGAGATTCAGGGTCTAGCAGATACCTCGATCCTAGTAGGAACTCAATAATATTGGTTGGGACAATAGCTTATTCTGTTTCTGACCAATCAAAGAAGTTGGCCTAAACAACCGGTGTGACTGTAGTGGTGCGTATTGATTAAATGTCAGCTTTGAGCGTTGTAAGGCTAACTATCCACTATGCCTGTATCAAGGAGGCAGATGGTCACAACTTAGGGTTCATTTAATTCAACCCATTCTTTTTCTAGATGTGTCCCAGGCCACACATTCAAATTAAGGAGTGCTAGGTTGTTGGCTTCTGGTGGCCAGTACTTTGCACTACATCATTTAAAAATGTGTGGGTAGAAAAGAAGTGAAATTACAGTAGAAAGACCAAATAATTTGGTTGTTGATAACCAAACGGTTGAATAATGAGGTAGAGGCAAGTTAGTCCTCAGGGAGAATAACTACAAAAATGTAACCTAAACCATGGGCCGAGACAAGAGTGGGGCTGTAACTCAAATGAGAGAGTAGGAAGTCAGAAAGTTCATGATCATGAAAGTCTCTAAGTAAAATGGATCATTTTAAATTATAGATAAGAGAATCCTTAAAACATTTCCTACGAAGGGCTGCTTGGAGTTCAAAGTAGGAGAAACAGAAGGAAGAAGAAGATAATAGTCATAATTGACTCACCAGCCAGTATCTTCAATCATATTCTTTGGTTTCAATATTCTAATACCTCTGTAGAATTCCAATTCACCGATGCCTAATGTAGCAGTGTTTTGGGCAATGAGATAAAACACATCTTGTGAAGAAAAGTATGCTACCAGTTGCAACCTTTTGCTCTGAGTTTTGAAATGTTATCCCACGGGGAGAAATAGAATGAGGATTGCCACTCCCACTCAATTATGAACCAGAGTAGTCCTGCTAGGGAGGCAGTTTTAGCCTCGTTTATCATATCAAAGAGTCAATAAATGATATATAAAAGCTAATAAACTTGGAAGTAATAGCATTTTCTTTTAAATTTGAAGATTATCAACATTATAATGGAAACAGAAACAATTAGCAGAATTAAAATAGTTTCCTTTTGCCAGCATGATTAGGGGACAGAAATGGTATTGCAAATATAGTAGCTATTAATTGCTTTTCAGAGTAAGCTTTTCTACTAGGTTGTTTTGTTTATTTGTTTGTTTTGAGCCTGTGTACACATTACTTTAATAAACATGTTTTTAAAATCAAAAGGAAAATAATTAATTAGGGGGATGGGAATAGGATGCTCTACTAAGCCAGAAATTTGGATGGCACAGAGGGTTTCTTCAAAGTACATGCCAATAGCCTTCAATCTTTTTTTAAATGAATGGCAGATGTTCAACCTGTCAAATCAAGATATATTTGGCTACTTTACCAATGTCTCCCCTTTCTCTCTGGAGCTACTTAGTGACTCATCCCTACGACAGGGAGTTAGCAGAGTAAAGGTGATGAGTGAAAAATTCTGTAATGTATCCCAAGGCTGAATCCAAATCTTTTGAAGTCATTGTTTTAGACTTACTGTTTTATTACTCATTCAATTGATATAAATAATGATTCAGCTGCATTTTCAAACTTCCTAATATTATGATAAATAAGCATAGCTATGTAGTACCCATCTAAAAATCCATTGAATTTTCTTAAGAAGGAAATGTGGCTACTAATGTATTTCTCACCTTTTATAACCTTCTATACTATTATGCACTCTGAGCGTGTTTGTCATTCAGTTTACTTGAGTTGTAAATCATATGAATGTGTGCATTCATTGGCCACTCAGGACACAATAATGTTATTGATTATCCACATTTTCATGTCTAAGCAATTATCTCTGAAATGATCAGACCTTCTGAAATCTGAGTCATATGCCACCAACTCATAAATCAAAGCTGGAGCTGAGTGAAAGGTTGAGTGGCTCTGCACACTGGATGCGATGCTGGGTTTCTTTTGCCCCATTACTCCTGAGAACCGTGGAGAGAAACACCTTTACTGTGAATCCCTTAATTGTCTGTATGCCAAGAAGCCCAGCTGTGGTTTGACATTCACTTTCCGTTAGGGGAAGGCATTGTGATTCAGACAAAGGAGAAAGTCATCAGCCTCATTCTGAAGTTTATGAATATTTAAAACAATGTTAGCATTGCACTTGACGGGTAAACAGTGATTTGTCATGCTTAGACTGAATGAATTTTGCAGTTATTTTGCTTTTGTCTTTGGAATGTCTAAATGAACAAAAAAGACTCCTTTAAGCTCATAAGCATGCTATTTCCACTACAAAATTATCTGTACCTTGTTTTATTCAATTGCCAAAGATTAATTATTTATACTCAAAAAGATTATATGTGAATTTTAAATTTCTAATATCTTGTTGTAGTTTCCAGGTACCTGGCTGGGGTTATATAACTGAGTCTTCTATTTCTTAATTATGAGGTCTTTCACAGGTAACTTACCCATATTAACCTTTATTCAATTCCAAAGTAAGGGTTTGGGTCAAATCAAAGTGCATGTTTTATTTGGTTAGCTCTTCACGATCAAGGCAAGACTTAACACCTTACAATAATTAGCTTTTCAATGTTTAGATAGCAGGTGATTTTTTTCCTAATAATAATTCATGTTTTCTATTTTTTTTTTTTGAAAAGAATCCTAAGATCCAGTGACACTAGGAACCCTGATCATTTGAAGGCAAGAAGTGGCTGCACTGTTCAGATGGGGAGTATGCTCTCCAGTTTGCCGTGGTCTTGCAGCTTTGCACCGCATCCATAACATGGAAGCTGAATGATAGTCTCCATTGATGCAGCCCACTGCACTACTATGCTTTCCTACATCTGGCCTGCTTTGCTTGTTCTTATTCCTTCTCTGGCATTTGTGAGCATGTGTTTGCGACCTCTGGACCCTAATTCATGCCTTTATTTTAAAAAGTGTCAAAAATAATTTAGTTATACAGCAAGATATTTTGTTAAGTCCTAAGCTATTTTTTAAATTCCTAAAAGGCATGTTTGGTGACTTTGGGTAACCATCTATGAAGGAGGCTGGCGCTTGCTGGCTGTCAGGTAGAGTGTGCCCAGGTCCCAGAGGCTCCTTGTCACATGCATGCACTTCTCTGATGTAGCTGCTGACCTCATTGGAGGTCACTCTAGGGTCTGTCTGCCACATATAGTAAAAGACTGTTTACTTGCTTCAGTAAACATTTATTCAATACTTACCACAAACAGCCTTAATGAAAAAGAAAACCATAGTGATAAGTACTTTTAAAAGTATAAAGTCGAATAAGATACAGCCCCTACCTTCTAAAAGCTTACAGTTTAATGTGAAAGTCAGAAAAATTTACTGTCTATTTACTCCCAAAAGGTATTTAAAATATGTTCAGAATGTGCTTCTGAGAATCTGTCAGATTAAATTCTGTACATTAGACTAGATTTAAGATAGTGGACTAAATTTTTAACAAATTATTTAAAACATGACTATTGTGGGTAATGGCTTCCATTCCCCACTTTGCCAGTGTAAGTATGACATAAAATTAACAAGCTCATTGCCAGGAACAGAATAGGTGATCAATAAATGTTTTTTAAATCTTTGATTATCTTCTCCCTTATGGGACAGGAAGATTATTAATAGAGAAAGGCTATTGCAGATCCAGCATTAGTTATTGTAAATGCTTTAACATCACACTGAATTTCTCATGGTGGATTGTCTATGGAAAAGGTATTAAATCACATATCAAAAATAAAACGTGTCTCACTATCTTACTCGAGCTCACCACTGCCTAACACTCATCTTACCCTGACACTATTCCCCGGCCTCTTGGGGAAAAATGATTTTACATTCTGAATGCTAACACATATTTCTGCAAATCAGATTGCAGTCCAATAATTTATTTGCAGCAACTAAATGATACAACACATGGAACACAACACACATGGAACTATTAAAATCTCTACTTAATGTGATTGATATCAAAACTCTCACTGGGCACTAATGAGATCTGTGATTACTGCAGAGACAGCATGTGGCCTTTAATTAGGGGGAAAAAGTGCTTTTCTCTCTTCCATTATGACATTTTTAGCAGGGAGAAAAATGAAGCACTGTTCATGTTGGGCTTAAAATTATCCACTAACATTTGCCCTATAACCTCTTCTTCCAGAGGCAAATTCCTATATATTCTAGGTTATTGTCAATAGTGTTGTTTACATGTAAGCATGTGAGAAACTGTTCCCTTATTTGTTTAAAACAAAGCTGTAGCACATGCTGTTTTCTATTTCTCAGAAAGAAAAATGTGACCATCGTTGTCTTTTTTTTTAATTCACACTTTGTGGATTAGACATTCCAATTTAAATTATTTGGTCAAATCAACTTTCAACATACATTTTTGCTAGCCTGTTCTCTTGGCATTAAAGGTGCTGCTTATTTTTAACTTTTTATTGCTGATCATCAGGATATTTAGACTTGGTGACTAAATGGGCTTAATCCCTATTTTACAGAGAAAAACAAGACTTCGGATGTTAAAAGCACTGCCTAGTACCTCCTGGACCAGCATGTGAGATGAATAAAAAGAAGCAGGAATATAAATGTGTTGATTATGACAGTGAAGGAATCAGAAGTTTCCATTTTACTATATCAGATATTCTGCATGTGGATACAGTGGATGAGTATGTGTTACAGATTCACATCTTGTATTTGCAGCTGGGAAAATGCTGTATGTAAATAAGGCCATGCATGCATATGCAGTGCCTTCCCAATCACCTAGGAGCTGACGACTGGTTTGTGAATTTTTCTCAGTTCAGACTTCTCCATCATCAGATATAGAACTCCATCAGGCAATTCTTTTCATTTGCAAATATCTCCTTGTTTAAAATTTCCCACTAGTCTTTATTAGGCCTCCCTTGTGAAATAATGTAGTTTCAGTTTTTTGTTTGTTCCAAAATTACCCTCTGCATATTTTTACCTTTTTTCGGGCCTTAGTGTCAAATGTATTTGTGTGTGGAATGTGAGTGCATTGTAGGTAGCAGTGTTTTAAGCTAAATTTTAAGAATGCAATGAAGTTCTGTGGAGGGTCTTTTTGTGCTACGAATCATTTGCCTCAAGACTAAAATGTTTTAGTTGTTAGTTTCTTGCCTGATTCATTTCCCAACATGCTACAGAATCAGATTTTAAAGTTTCTTGTAAAGATGTATCAGGATGAGACAACATTAGTGAACTGTGTGTGTAAGTGAACGGATGAGCCAGAGGCTTGGAATAGAAAAACTGTCTTTTGGGTCAGGCAGGGTTAGTCTTTAAAGTGAAAATGCAGTTGGATCATCTCTTTCCATGGGAGATTTGCTTCTGATTGTAATGTCATAATATGCTTGTTGCATAACTCCACGCTTTATAATCAAGTGGTTCAAGTTGAATTGCTGAGTTCTTTTTTTTTTTAATTTTTAATTTTTATTTTTATATTTTTTTATTTCAGCATATTATGGGGAAACAAATGTTAAGGTTACGTACATTGCCCTTGCCCCCCTCCTCCCTCCACTTCAGAGCCTCAAGCCTGACCATCCCTCAGACGGTGCTCGTCGCACTCCTTATGTATGTATATACCCATCCCCTCCTCCCCACTCCCGTCTGCCCCACACCCGATAAATGTTGTTCCTATATGTCCACTTAGGTGTTGATCAGTGAAACCAATTGGCTGGTGAGTACATGTGGTGCCTGTCCATCCATTCTTGGGACACTTCACTTAGTAGAACGGGTTTCAGCTCCATCCAGGAAAATACAAGAAATGCTATATCACCATTGCTTCTTATAGCTGAATAGTACTCCATGGTATACATATACCATATTTTATTAATCCACTCGTGTATTGATGGGCACTTGGGTTGTTTCCACAACTTTGTGATTGTGAATTGTGCTGCTATAAACATTCGAGTGCAAGTGTCTTTTTTATAGAGTGTCTTTTGTCCTTTTGAGTAGATGCCCCGTAATGGGATTGCTGGATCAAATGGTAGATCTACTTGTATCGCTTTCAGGTATCTCCATATTGCTTTCCACAGAGGTCGCACTAGTTTGCAGTCCCACCAGCAATGCAGGAGTGTTCCTATCTCTCTGCATCCACACCAACATTTATTGTTTTGGGACTTTTTAATAAAGGCCATTCTCACTGGAGATAAGTGATATCTCATTGTGGTTTTGATTTGCATTTCTCTGACGATTAGAGATGTTGAGCATTTTTTCATGCTTGTTGGCCATTGTTCTGTCTTCTTTTGGGAAGTTTCTGTTCATGTCCTTTGCCCACTTTTTGATAGGGCTGTTTGATTTTTTTTCTTGCTGATTTTCCTGAGTTCTAAATAGATTCTAGTTATCAGCCCCTTATCGGATGTGTAGCATTGCAAAAATTTTCTCCCATTCTGTAGGTTGTCTGTTTGCTCTCTTGACAGTTTCTTTGGCTGTGCAGAAGCCTTTTAATTTGATCAGGTCCCATTTATTTATTTTTGTTGCTTCTGTGATTGCCTTTGGAGTCTTCTTCATAAATTCTTTGCCTAGGCCGAAGTCTACAAGAGTATTTCCAATGTTTTCCTCTAGAATTCTAATAGCTTCACACCTAAGGTTCAAGTCTGTTACCCAGCGTGAGTTGATTTTTGTGAGAGGTGAAAGGTGTGGATCCTGTTTCAGTCTTCTTCATGTGGCTATCCAGTTTTCCCAGGACCATTTATTGAATAAGGATTCTTTTCCCCAGTGTATGTTTTTGTCTGCTTTGTTGAAGATTAGATGGCTATATGAGGATGGCTTTATATCTGGGTTCTCTGTTCTGTTCGTCTGGTTTTTTTTTGTTTGTTTTGTTTGTTGAGATTGAGTCTCACTCTGTTGCCCCAGCTAGAGAGCCGTGGCGTCAGCCTAGCTCATAGCAACCTCAAACTCCTGGGCTCAAGCAATCCTTCTGCCTCAGCCTCCTGAGTAGCTGGGACTACAGGTATGCACCACCATGCCCAGCTAATTTTTTCTATATGTTTTTAGTTGGCCAGTTACTTTCTTTCTATTTGTAGTAGAGATGGGGTCTCACTCTTGCTCAGGCTGGTTTCAAACTCCTGACCTTGAGCGAACCACCACCTCGGCCTCCCAGAGTGTTAGGATTACAGGTGTGAGCCACCGCACCCGGCCAATAGAGGGTTTTTTAATGCAAAAAACCTCAAAGTGAAAAGGCTAGGATACTTGGAAAACTTGGGTTGCCATTTAACAAAAGAGACTTTAGCTAAACCACATTCACTGGAAATGTTCAAGCTGCTTTTTGGATTTGAATAGAAGAGAAATCTAAAAGAGAAGCTCTTGTCCAATGTGTTGATACATTCCAGAATTATTGAAATATCTTAATATTTTGAAAAGCCATTGAGGGATTTTTGGTCTCATCATCCCCCTTCAGTATTGCACCTGGAAAAATTCTGATTTTGTGGGTCTCCTCTTGGAGACTAACAAGGCTGTGGACACTTTGGAAATGGTAAAAAGTTGTTGCATTATTCTGTTTTGTTTTTTATTGTTTTTCCAAATAAAACTTTGAATGGAAAAATTAAAGCATTATACTCCTTATGCAGTTGGTTCTAACAATGCTTGGTAATACATCTGATATTGCTACCTTAATGACCACAGAAGCACCTTACACTGTCATTACTTCTTGTTTTTTACACACACGTGCACTAAGAATAAAGACTGGTCTTAAAATCCTGAGAGAAGCTTTA
Organism: Lepilemur ruficaudatus; assembly: GCA_963574885.1. Taxonomy (NCBI): domain Eukaryota; kingdom Metazoa; phylum Chordata; class Mammalia; order Primates; family Lepilemuridae; genus Lepilemur; species Lepilemur ruficaudatus. The sequence goes on along the minus strand of CAUYRT010024348.1, from coordinate 50,267 downwards.
TCAACAACTATAAAAGTCATCAACGTTATTTAAAGTACCCTCTGAATGATTGACCATTTTTAAAAAATGGTCAAGAAATAGGATCATATTATGAAAAACATTTTACCGTATAAAAGTTCACTGGTTTTCCAAGGGGACAAGATTATTTATTTATTTACTTATTTATGCATTTATTACTTGTCTTTTTTTTTGTGGTGAGAACACTTAAATTTTACTTTCTTAGCAATTTTCAAGTATACAACATATTGTTATTAGTCTGTAGTAACCATGACGTACAGTTATGGTTTCTGAACCATATGGTTACTGAACTTATTACTTCTATCTGACTGAATTATGTGTTCATCAACCAACATCTTCCCAATCCCTCCACCCACTAGCCCCTGGTAACCATCATTCTACTCTCTGTTTCTATGAGTTCATGTTTTTTATACTCCACATGTAAATTAGATCACATAGTGTGTGTCTTTCTGTGCCGGGCTTATTTCACTTAGCATAATGTCCTCCAGGTTCATCCATGTTATTGAAAATGACAGAATTTTATTTTTTTATGGTTGAATGGTATTCTCTTGTGTATATGCACACAAGAGAATTTTCCTTTTCCATTCATCTGTTGATGTATACTTAGGTATATTCCATATTTTGGCTATTGTGAATTATTCTACAATGAATATGGGAGTTCAGATATATCTTTGAGATACTGATTTCAATTCCTCTGGACATACACTCAGAAATGAGATTGGTGGATCATATGGTGGTCCTATTTTTAATTTTTTGAGGAGCACCTATGCTGTTTTCCATAATGGCTGTGGTTTTCTTTGCATTTTCTGGTGATGAATAATGTTGAGCACCTTGTCATATACCTGTTGGCCTTTTGTCTACTTAGGTTCTTTGCCATTTTTTACTCAAGTTGTTTTCTTACTATTGTGCTGTAGGAGTTTGTATATATTTTAGATTATTTTGGATATTAACCCCTCATCAGATGTATGGTTTGCAAATGTATTCTTCCATTCCATAGACTGTCTCCTTGCTCTGTTGATTTTCGTTTGCTTTACAGAAGCTTTTTAGTTTGAAGTAATCTCATTTGTCTATTTTTGCTTTTGTTGTCTGCGCTTTTGGGGTCATATCCAAAAAACCATCACCCACATCAATGTCATGGGGCTTTCTCCCAATGTTTTCTTCTAGTAATTTTAAAATTTCAGGTCTTACATTTAAGTACTTAATCCATTTTTAGTTGATTTTTGTATACGGTATAAGATGAGAGTCTAATCACATTTTTCTGCATGTGGATATTTAGTTTTCTGCCCCGTTTATTGAAGAGACTGTCCTTTCCCATTGTGTGTTCTTGGCGTCTTTGTTGAAAATCAATTGATGATAAATACACAAGTTTATTATGGGGATGGGGGCAAAATTTAAATGTTTGTTTGAATTAAGAACAACTTATTTAATTTTTCCAAAAGAAAAGAAATTCTGCATTCAGAATACTTTGAAAAAAGCAATTTACGTCTGGGCTGGCTTACCTGGCAATTATTTTTAGCCATATGGATGGGCTAAAACTTTCACGTCCACTATGGTTTCCGCTTCAGAATATATATCTTCTTAGAATAGGTAGCTGATTTGAAAGACCAAAATAGAAACTGACATTCTTGCCAAACTTTGAAATGCTTTACCCTTAGATGACTATCAATTTCTTTGAAAAGAGAAATCTATAAACACCTGGAAACTATTTAGACCCTTTTAGAAATCAGTTCTATTTAAATGGTATTAAATTTGAACCCTGGCTGCCTCAAGCTATGGTTGTGCACTCTAGCCTGGGTTATAGAGCAAGACTTCTGTCTCTAAATATGTAAATAAATGAACATTTAAAAACTAAAAAATAAAGTTGAACCATAGATCCAGAATCCTTTTCTTTCTGAGATAAACTGTATTGAAGATGTTATTCTAGTCTATAATCTTTGATCTTGGGACCAAAAACATTATAGTTGGGGTTTAAATAAAAAAGCCTTTGAGAATTTTGGTATCTTTTAAGGCAAGCTTATCCTGGCTTGTGACCTAAAAAAGCTTGAATTACATTCTATGATCTGAAACTCTGTGTCCCCCCAAAATTTATATATTGAAATTCTAACTCCCAAGGTGATCGTATTAGGAGGTGGAGCCTCTTGGAAGATGATTAGGTCATGAAGAGTGATCCCTCATGAATGGGATTAGTGTCCTTATATAATAAAATAGGCCTCAAAGAGCTCATTCACCCCTTCTACCTTGTGAAGATGCAGTGAGAAGACTCTTTCTATGAATCAGAAGATGTCCCTCACTAGATACTTTGATCTTGGCCCTTCAGCCTCCAGAATTGTGAGAAATAAATTTCTATTGTTTATAAGCTAGCCTGTTTATGGCATTTGGTTATAGCAACCCAAATGGACTAAGCCATTCTATTTGCTATATATATATGTGTATATATATATATATATATATGGCCTATATATATATAACATACACATATACATATAATCTTAACCAACCAAGAGTTTTCAATACTTGTAACCATTAACACAAAAATTTGAAATTGATGGAATGTCCAGAATAACATGAATCTTGTCCTGTCAAATACTACCCTACAGTTTGATATTCTTATTCAAGTCAAAAAATAACTTAAATAAACCTTTACATTGGTATTTTAAAATAAAATACAGTTTTAAACTTACCTATATTTGAAAGGTATTGCCTTATATTTTTGTTAATAAAGATGAATATTATACATTTATTTTGAAATATTTTGATAACTATATGTTAATATAATTTGTTTCCTATATAAGTCTACAAATTTTATTTTGTGCATTTAAATATATCATTCAAGAAAGAGTTCCTAGCCTTCACTTGACTGCTAAAGGAACATAAAAAATTTAAGAATCCCTGATTTAGGTTAAGGATGAAGCTAGAGAAGAAAATAGGTCACATGATTAGGATTTGGGAAACTCCAACTTTTAGAGGTCTAGTAGAAAAGAGGTTAGCAAACAAAGACTGAGAGACAGCAGCCATGAGTTAGGGAGAAAGTAGGACAGTATTGCCATGCAGAAATTAAGAGAAGGACGCATCTGAGGAAGGAGATTGGTCACTTGTTATCAATGATGTTAAGAGGTTGACTAAGGTAGTATTCTCTCTTGCCCTTAGCATAGATAGCTTTGGTGGAACAGCAATTTCCATAAATGAAGTGAAGAAGTGAAGACAGTACCTATAGACAACCCAGTTAAGAAGTCTTGCTTAGAATGGGAGCAGAGGAATGGGGCTATTCCTTGAGACAGATCTGTGACCAAGATACAGTTTTTATAAAATATCCTAGATACCAGGCCAAGTGCTTGTGCTGCTATGGCTGATGCAATAGAGGGAGAAAATTCTGATGGAGGAGGGTGGGGACAACTGCAAGAAGAAAATCATTGAGGAGGAGAGAGGTGCTGGGATACAGGACAAAAATGGAGGCAAAGCTAAATGTATGGGTGCAGATTCAGGAAGGCTAGTAAGTTTGGTGACGGGATGATGCTGGGTTCTTGTCTGATTACTGCTGTTTCTTTGATAAAACATGAGGCAGTGTTAGTGCTGCAGAGAAGTGTGAAGTAGGCATTGGGGAGTGGGAAAGTGTATACGCTAAGAAAGTATAGTGAAGTTCTTGGGCAGGAAAAAGCGTTCATTTGAGGTTGAGACCGTTATTTCTTTACAAACTGTGTTCATGAATTAGGCTAATTTATATTGTTAAAATGTCCATGCTGCTAAAAGCAATATACAGGTTCAATGTAATTCCTATCAAAATTCCAATAATATTTCCCACAGAAACAGAAAAATAATCCTAAAATTCATATGGAACCACAAAAGATCTGAATTGCCAAAGCTATCTTGAACAAAAGCTGAAGGCATCACACTTCCTGATTTCAAATTATATTACAAAGCTATAGTAATCAAAACAGTGTCATACTAGCATAGAAAAAGACACATAGACCAATGGAACAGAATAGAGAAAACAGAAATAAACCCATGCATATAAAGTAAGCTCATTGTTGGCAAGGATGCCAAGAATTCAAAAAGTGATTTTGAAATATATAAGACGTAAAGGCAAGTCTGTAAACAATAGAAAACATTTATGCAAAGATATAAAAGGAACACTAACATAATAGTATATATTTTATGGTCCCATACTTATTAAATGTACACAAACAAAAGCAGATTTTGATTTTATGTGTAATGCTATATTTGTATAAAAAATCTGAAATGAAAAATCAAACTTATATTTTGAAAAATTTCAAACTTATTTGCAATAAGTATCTATATACCCTTCTATTAGATGCACATTTTCAATTTTTCTCTCTCCCCATATTTAGTATACAATTTTGTTATTAATGATTTGAGAATTAGTTACATTCTTCTCTTCATCCCTAACTACTTAACATGAAACATGGTTATTCTTCATAAATACAACCGTAACACTCAAGAAATTTTAACACTGAAACCACAGCCCATGCTTAAAATTTTCCAAATTTCTAAGCAATGTCTTTGATAGTTGTGTTTTGCTTATTTATCAAGAATAATATATTGCTTTAAACTCTAATAACTCTTTATTTTCTTTTAACCTAGAACAGGTCCTGCCCTTGCTTTATTTCCTGTTTATTTTAGAATTTCATTTCTACATGACACTGACATTTTTGAAAGTCTATGCTAATTTTTTTTTTTTTTTTTACAATGTAGTGGTTTTTATTTCCAAATGAGACATCGGGAAGGGTTGTGTAATTTTCTTTAGCAATGTTCAGATGATCAGGTGCATGCATGAAATAAGCTTTCCAGACAGAAGGACCATGTGTAACTGGAAGAAAGGGAGAAAGAAGTTAAGGATAACTGTACAAGAGTTCAAATGATAAACCATCAAATTTAAGCTGGTAAGAAGAGAAGTGAGAACAATAGGGAAGTGTTGATGATAGTAAAGGGGTAGCTTATTGCAGATCTCTATAAAATGAAATAATTATGTCAGGAACATAGGAAATGCAGCTAATCAGTGAATATGTCTATTCTTTTTGACTAAACATGTCTGTCTGAAAGCTCAATTTTTATGGATGGGGTAAAATATGGGAGATAGAAAACTGTTTTATGAGCTCCACTGCTAGAAGAATAGCACAGCATATGTGTGTGTGTGGGGGGGGTGGATTTGTAAAGTCCTTTACCAAAACTTTAAGTCACACCTTCTAAGAGGAGCACCCATAATTCGCATGGTTTATTACACTGCCAGTATTTCTAGCAAATAGGAGATACACTGTTGAAAGGCAACTGTCATATGGAGCCCTGAGTGACTAAAGTAGTTATTAAGCACCTTAGTGGTAGAACTGAGAACCCGAGCACTCACTCACACACTGTCAGTATCTCAGCCAAACTGAATCCTCCTCAAATCACACAATGTGTGTCACTACCTAAATCACCTGCACATCAGACAGGGTGTGGTTTAGTATACATTTCTGTTGCCATTATTCTACCGTGGTGGCTCTTACTCCAAAAAAGCCCAATTTTGACAGACGTAGTTGTCTAGGAAGGATAAATTCTTAGGGATGTGCCTCAACAAAAAATTTTAGGGTAAGAAGGTAAATGGTAACTAAAAGCCATTTATTATCACTTAATTTTTGTGATCCCAGGCACAAAGCTGAAACATTAATGGATGTGATAAATACGGGCACCAACTCCTGTACTCAAAACTACTTTATAAACATTGTATCAGGAGTGCAGATTCCATATGTCTTTGTTTATGGATATTTTTTGCCATTGTCATCATAAAGCCAACATTCATTGAATGTCCACAGGGATTTGGCACTGCGTAAAATGACATAGGATACAAAAGGAAAATATGAATATTATTACCCTTTAAAAGGGCTCTCTATGAGAGAGGAACACAGACACTGAAAATTATTTTTTTTTCATTTCTCTTTATCAAGAATTTACTGTACTACTTTTTTTTTCTTTTATAAGATAGGTGTGACAGAACTATTTCAGTAATGGTATATGCTACTTAAATCAACTTCTGCCTCAATTACTGAATTGGCTTCAGAAAATGATCCCAGCAAAACATCATTTGCATCTCACTGTAGCTTCATCTTAATTTATACTAGAAGCACATTCTGAAGTCCTCACATTAACTTTTAATTTAATAACACTTTCATCTTGAAGAAGCAGCCTGGCTTGAATTGGAATTGGGCCTGTTCAAAGGATTTAAAATTCAGTTACAGAGAGCCCCAGGGAGCACCAAAATATAGGCTTCAAGTGCCCTCTTGTGGTGGGTCAACAGAAAAACCAAATATAACTTGAAATCTAGAATAAACCTACTCATACCAAATTTCTTTCTCTATTGCCACTGATTTATTTATTTAAAAGAATTTATCAATAATTTACTCTGTTAGTCACTGAGTATTAAAATGGGAAACAGTCCAAGTCACAGGAAAGTTCATAACAGAAGGGGAGTGAGAATAACTACAGGTAATTTCAACTCTCTCTGCTAAATGTTATTTCGGTGATGTTTATTCTATTTCAATCAAGTTATAATAGCCATCTTTATTTTGTAGATATTATCATGGTAATAAATATTAGCTAGATATTCCTAAAAGATAAAAGCAGCTATTTCCACACGTGTAATATGTATTATATCTATATAAAACTAGAAAACACATAGTAATTACATAATTTTAGAATTCTTTATAGGATAACATAAATCTATATTGCTCTTTCTGATTATTCTAGTAATAATATTTAAAGTTCTATTTATTATTTTAATTCCTGCCAGGTCAGCATTATCAGATCTATTATGCAGATAAGAGCACTGAGGCAGAAGTGTTAGTCTTACCTGGTAATTTAGTATCATAGGTGAGACTAGAACCTGAATTAATTGTATCTGTTAGTTTTCTTAGTAGATTCATTCAGTGACTTTTGTGTGGTTTCTAATGGTAGATATGAGGGGTTTTATGAAGTCACTGAGTAACACGAGATAACCATTTACCAGAAGGATTAAACAAACACACACACACACACACACACACACACACACACACACACACACTGGATCATTTCCAACATCTGCTACTGAGCAGCTGTCACAGTTCTCTTGAGTTGGATGGAGCTTTTTATCAAGTTATGAAAAGTCCCATATCCAATTCCCAATTCCCAGTATCACCCAGTCCCTGGCTTGGCACTGATCAACCAAATGATACACTTACAATGCCAAAGCAAAGTGATTACATAAATAATTTAGTTGGGTCTTCTTTAATCCTATACAAGAGAAGCTCACAGTAATCCTAATTAGTATTTTACTCACCGAGTGCAGTCATGTAACAGTAATCCTATTGAATATCCAACACTGAGCATAAAAGTGTACAAGATTTTTGAAGAATGTAGTCCTAGTTTACATAAATCAATGATGTAAGTCAGGATGTTCACAAAATTGGTTTATTTGGAAGATATCAATGGTTCTGTACACAAACTACAAGACATTTATAAGATGTCAAATAAACCTAGGTAGTAGAGGTAGAGGTGTGGGGAGGGTTCTCAAAATTATCATTTAAAATCTATGCTCTTCAGTACTTTCAATTGCTGTGATGTATTTCCAATTCAACTGTTTATAAAATTCCATTTCAAAATATTTTTATAATTTTTTTCATGTTTTCTTTTGACCTATGAAAATAATCTCTGAGCAAATTTGGTTTCCACATACAGTAGTATGAAATAAGAACTGTTATTGCTAACATTTCCTAAGTACCATTTAAGATTGTTTCCGTTTTGCTAATGGATAGCAGCATGATGAGCATCCCTGGCATTACTTGAGAACATTGTTTTATTAGATGAAGTGAAACAAAAAGCTCTTTTGGGTAGATTTTGGGTGATTGTGTGTGTGCTTGTCTTAGGCTCAAAACTTTACATAATTAAGCTCAGTTGGTTCAAAGACTACATTTAAAATTTAAATTCATCAGAAAGATGAACTTGTTACCTTTACAACAGTGAACCAAAAATTAATGTGAATCTGTTTCTCAATTATACCCAATTTATTGTTACCTTTTCTCATGCTCCCAGAATGTTCATTCACTAGTTCGTTCCTTCATTCATTCCCTCGCCCATTCACCCACAAATAAACATCATACAAAGTCAACAGAGTCACGTCTCCCCCCTCCAGGGTATGCACACAAAAGTTCAAGAACCACTGTGTTGAAGAGAAATTATGCACAATTGGTTTTTATAGAAAAATAGTGGTAGGGAATCCAAGTTAGAAAAACGTCAGAATGTTTTAGCAACTCAAGCTCAATTTTGAAGGGCAAGTAGGAATGAGATAAGTAGGATGGAAGAGATTTCGAGGCTGATGGCTTTTCCAAGGTATTCAGGGATGAGACAACTTGATACTTCAGAGCACTCTTCAGACTAACTAGAGAAGCAGGTAAAGTCACATCCAGAAGAGCCTAGGTATTAATACTGAGTTTGAATTTCACCCTGTATTGAGAAATTTCAAGTAGGGGAATAAAATGCTCAGACATGAATTTTAGTAAAGCCACTTTGGGCAACAGCGTCGAAGAGATATCAGAGGAGGCATACATCAACCAGAGCAAGGAAATATTAGGAGTCTATTATAATAACCTTAGGTTTGCACTAAGACAGTTGAGAGGGTAGGTAGTGGATACTTTACAGCCTTGCTATACTAAGTGTTCTTCAATCAGCAGCATGAGCACCAATTGGGAGCTCAGGAAATACAGAACCTTGTCATGCCCCTGATCTCTGAAATTAGCGTTTTAACAAGCTCCTCTAGTGAGGTAATTGTTAATCTATAGGTAATCTATATATCTCAGAGGTATCATTCAGAGTAAGGAATATAGCAGGGGCAGTTACTGGGGCAGATCGCTATTTTAGGTAGGGTCACTTTGAAGTGTTTGTAGGATATCCAAGGAAGTTGATCCACAGTAGTTGGGTAAGAGTCTGGAGGCTCAGATGAAGTATGGTTTAGAGATGCAGTTTACCATTTATCAACCTGTTGGTATCTGAAGCCATAGTCTGACCCAAGTTTCTGGGCCCAAGAAAAGAACATCCAGTTAGGCAGAGGGCCCAGGGAGTCTTAAGAAACATCATTATTTAAAAGTCCCATACAGCAAAAAGTACTCCACAGGAAACAGAAGGAACTTCCAGTGGTAGGAAGAAACAATGTGAGGAGTGGGAAGAGAATTCCAAGTGGCATGATGGTCAACATTTTCATTTTCCAGCAGAAGTTACATAAGAATAGGCAACAGTCCATTGGATTTGGTAATCCTGATGGCAGAGTAAAGCTAACAGGTGGAAACTATTTCCCATTAAGTTCTTTCTTGATCTTAGTATGTGGGGATGCAGTTTAAAGATTCTGCATTCAAAGTTCAGAGGAGTAGAGTATGTGGAAGGAACTTGGAACGGAGCCAACTTGCAAATGTTCTCTCTTCCATTAGATGGCAAATTCTTTGAAGCATAAGGAAGGCACATAATGATGAATAAGACCCAGTCCTAACCCTTAGCGTCTATAACAAATAAGAAAAAGACAACTGTAGTACAAGATGGGGCATTACAACTTATAACACATTATGGGGATTAAAAAGAGGAATACACCATATGCAGACAATCAGAAAAGACTACCTCTCAGCTGTTAACAGAGACTTGAACATACTAAATACTGAAACTGTATGAATTGCTTTCTCTCTTAACATATCTGGTGAATTAGTAATAAAGACAAAGTCCCATTTATTCCAAAATCCAAGCAAACTTCAAACTCATTTATGAGATATTTATTAAAATAACACATTTAGGGAAAAAAATCAATACAATGTATACATCATTACTGAAAACTGTATACCATCATACAAAAAAGGATTTTATTTTGGGAAATTGATTTCTAATTTATGGCAAGTTTTACTTTCAGAAATAAAACCACAGAACAACACAATCTAATTCAATCTTAAAGGCTGGCATGCTGAGCAAGGAATGTTCTTATTCTTTGTAGGAGCTCCTTCTTTACACTGTCAGGTACCAGGGCTGAAATACAAAAATAAAAAATAAGAGTAAGAAGATTCCAATTAATATATGTCAACTTTGACATGTTGCTCAGGATTACCAATATAAGGATTTCATAAATAAACATTATGACTCAATAAAAAAGTATAGAGATCTGAAAAAAGTATATATTTGCAATTCATTATCCAACACCTAAATACACTGCATGTTGAAGAGATGAAAACATGAGAAAATTCTTTAAAGTAGGAGTGGAGAAGGCCGTTTTTAAACACAGAGGCTGTAACAGACTGATACATTTCATTTAAACACAACAACTTAATACTTTATCAAAATCACCATAAGCAAAGCCAAAAGACAAACTGGGGAAATGCTCTTACATAAAGGGGCCGATCTCTTTATTATATAATTACATCAAATTAATAAGGAAAGGATCAATGGACTAATAGAAAAATAAGCAAAGGAGATGAAGAAAAGGAGAAATATATAGTTCTTGAACATGAAAGGGGCTCAATCTCAGAAGAGAAATGCAAATTAAAATAATGAGAATGTTTTATCTATCAGGATAAAACCTAAAGGTCAATAATATACTGTGTTGGCAAGAATGAGGAAAAACAAGCATTTTCGTATTAGCTGGGAGTATAAAATGGTATGTTTTGCAAGGTAATGGGGCAATATTTCATTGCGATAATGAATGCACATACTCACTGACCTAGCAAAAATGCAGAAAGCTGCAACAGTAGTTATATTCATTATATTTGTACTTTTGACCCATGTGACTATTATCTATTCAGAATATTAAATCACAAATGGAAAAAAAAAAGGGGGAGGAAATTAACTACAAATTCTAATCTATTTGCTTGTGTCCAGGGGAAATGGAAAACTTCAGATATAGTTCAATATTTCCATAAAAAATTAAACAAATAGGTACACATATCAAATAAAGAGGATATTCTGCTTTATAAATTGTTTAAGCCTACTAAAAGATGCATAGTTAATTCATGTCTACTGAAAATGTAAGCAATATGCTAAAAATAATTTTAATCAAAATTATGGTGATTGAGAACAGATCAGTTGACTTGAGGTGTGACTATAAAGGCATAGCCTCAGGGAGATTTTTTGGGGTGAAGGAACTGTTTATTCTGTATCTTGACTGTAGTGGTGGTTGTATGTATCTATACATGTATATAAAGTTCATAGAACTGCACACTAAAAAACGGTCAATTTTACTGTGTTATTAAAAAATATATACTCTTAACAATAGTAAGAGGAAGAAGACACAGAAGATTTATTTTTACTTCTCTTTTCTTTAATTGATCATTTGCTAGCAAGGGAGCTACAAGAGAGTGAATATCAAAGGTACAAGTGTTGAAGGAGAAGCAAAGGATAGTTTCTAACCTGTATAACTGGTTTCTAAACAATGTTAAATTAAAGATAAATCACAGAAGAAAACAGAAAAAGAAATTAGTGAATATTTTAAACTATAAATCCATACGGGGAATAATTAATGGTTTTTTCCTTTTCTCTGATACATACTTTTAAAAAAGTTATGATTTCCAGCTGTAAATAGGCCTAAAGAGATAGTTGAAAAAGACCATGGGATTCCACTGCTTCTTCCCAGCAGGTAGCAGTTCAGAAAATTAGTGTTCTATAGTAATAATTTTCAAACATATTTACTTTTAACACTTCAATTTTTTTACTTGCAATTATTGCAGTTCAATTCTTTTTACTATCTCTGAGTGAGAAAACAACATACGGGCCATCTAATTTACCTTCTACTTACAACTACAAAAAAAACCCTCCAACTTTATCAAAATAAAAATGTGGCTACATCTGAAATAAAAATGATATAGTTCTTGACTTAATACTTATTACACATCATCAGTTTTGATATAATATTTCCTATCTTTCCTTTGCCTTCTGTAAACAAGGAACTAAAGGGAGAAATTAAGAGGACGTGTTTGCATTGTGAGTCTTAAATATGGATTACCCTGAACATGAAGTTATGGAGCTACCAAATTCTTAAGTAGACATTCAAGATGAGAGATCTTCATTTATTTTTAATAAGGAAAGGGATAGCTCAGCAATGACTCAGGGGCTGTAGTAAACTTTGAATTATTAAATATTTAAGTGGAGTCAGGCCACATCTGACAAAGTTTATAAATCCTAGCTTCAGGTAATATTTGTCTCTATAAAATCCCATAGTTTAAAAATTATCTGCCTGAACAACCATATCAACTTGCATTGGTATACTGTTTTAGAGTGTAAAAACATTAACACCTATTATTTGTTACTCAAGACTGTGCTACAGAGGCAGATAGGCAATTATAGCTCTTCCCACATAAGGCAACACAAGTACCTAAATGACTCTGGAAAGGGCGCTTTTCGTTATAAAAAAGAAGGAAAATCTGAATCAGCAAGAGAATGAAAATCTTGTCTGCAGCAGATGTTTCCTTTGACAAAATCTGTATTCCTTACCTCTGCCTTTTGGAGTGATTTCAGCCACCAAGTCATCAACAGTAACGTGTTCTAGTCCTTTTTCTTTAATTACCTCTTATGCAAAAGCAAAAAACAAATCATATCATTTAAAATCATTATCTGTAAGAAAGATTTTCATAGAGGAAGGATTAAGATCATGTTTTTAGAGTGTAGACTGGTCTTAAAAAAAAAAAAGAGGACACTTTGAAAATTTAGTTCAACCTTAGAAACACATTAACTATTCTCTAGATCAAAAAAATAAAAGTCTAGTCATTAAAGTCTCAGCTAAATAACCTGTAGCCTAATAAATAATTGTAACAGAATGAATTTGAATTGTAATGTTCAACTTTAACACTTGTAAAAGGGTGGAAACTTATAACTGTTACAATTAACATTTACTGGATCTCTATTAGATGCTTTATAGCATATAATATTCACAATAATCTAATGGGCTAGGCATTTTTCCCACTTCACAGGTGAGGCAACTGAAGCTTAATGATTAAATGACTCATCCAAACATGAGTTGAAATCCAGCTCTAGTCTTTAACCAGAGAAAGTGTGTATGACCTTAAAGACTATGCTTTCATTAATTTGCCACATGGCCTTCTTATAGTTAATACATAAATAGTCTCTATTATTTTTATTTGTAGAAACCATTAAAATACAGTGAGGATTCATTAAAAATACCCAGAATTCCATTATACAAAAAGCTGAGCTAGAAAGGAGGCTCATCTTAGTGGCATGTGTAATCTATCAAGTAGTATCATCATCATACCCAGTAATTTAACAAGCTTCGTTTTCTACATTTAAGTACGTATAATTCTCTAAGAGCTTTTATAAATGAATTTTTCAAAATAACACTGTTATACACAGGAGAAGGATGATTTCTATAAGACTGGTAACCTTGAAGTGCTCAATTTATTAAATTAAAACATTGACAATATTAATGTTGCTGAAAAACATGGGATTCCATATTCTGATGCAAGAGAAAATCTTGAGTGCTCATACCTCTCTTATTTTAAGAGAAACACCAAGAGAATTCCTAAAAATTTAGGAATTAAGTCAACATATATCACTGAGAGAAGGAAACTATTACTACAAGATTAAATTTTCTATTTGTTTAAAATTATGCTTCAGTATTCAATATACCTTAAAATACTGATTATATGTTTTTTAGCAACCCCCAAACCAACTCAGTTCAGAGCAATGGGATTAGCTTATCTTCTAAATGAAACTGATTACCTTTACAGTGTGCCTTCAACTGATCCTTCCAGCCACATTCAATTAATTTAGCTCTCAGCAACTCTTTGAGGCTGTTGAAAAATAAATATGTTCAAATTAAACAACGTACAACATCTTAGATAGAAATATTTGAAGCGAAAGTTGAACTGTGCAACTAAAATACCTTGCCTTTCAGTTACAAAAAACCTTTAACTATGCCCTAACCTTGGTTCTATTACTATATAGTTCTTTCATCTTATCCAAGTCATTTCAATTCTGGGCCTTTCATTTCATCTGGGCCTCATTTAATGAGTACAATTAAATAAAGTGGAGAAGCTAAAATGTTTTTCAAGAAACTCTACTCTCTGGCCTTCTTACAACTTTCTACCTCCCTTCCACCAACAGGAATATCATGGCTGTTGCACAACTTCTAGAGTATTAATTGAGCTTGGAGCAGCTGCACCACTGAAATCTTCGAATTCCAAAATCTATTCTTTGACCACAGCTTCTTATCCTTTAATTCTCTTATTTTCCCCATTATCCCACTCTCCAACCTCATAGACCACCCCCTTCTTTTATTCAAGCCTATCAGGCCCTTCTAAATTACAAACTGACTATGGTATTTTATTGATTCTAAGACTGTGGTTTCCTCCATATTTTAATGATTCAGTAATTGGCATGGCTATTATAATTGGCAAAGTTTTCTTTTTTAATAATGGTAAAAATGTAATGGTGTATATTGTAACTAATGGCATCACAGATCTAATAGAACGTTTTCTTACCCTTTGTCATACCCACTTTTACAAATCTTCAATTCTTAACCTAAATCATTTAACTTCTCAGCTTTAACATGTCACATCCCAAACCAAAGGGATTCTCTTTCTCTGTAAACCACTTCTATTTTTATAGTCCTAGACATCCACGTGACATTTCCATCTTGATATTTAATTAGGTCTTTCAATCTTAACAGGGCCAAAACCCAACTTTTGATTCTCTACCACTTCATCCTCCTCAGAATGACAACTCTATTCTTCCGGTTCCTTAGGTTAGGAACCTTGGCAATATTCTTTGGCTCCCTTGTTAACACTACATATCCAATCCTACTGGTTTCAGTTTTAAAATATATAGCTGCAATTCAAACGTTTCTCACCATTTCTGCCATTACTACCCTCGTTCAAACCACCATCTTCTCTTCTCTGGACTGTTACCAAAGCCTCCTAGGTTGTCTTCCTATTTCTTCCCTTGTACGCTTCATTCTCCTCCCACTGCTCAAAACCCTACAGTGTGCCTTTTTAATTTACTCAGAATAAAATTCCAAGACTTTACTAGAGCCTAAATGATCCTCCATGATCCATCTTTCTCCCCAGCTATGCCTCTGACTTTACCTCCTCTCCTTCACCCAATTAATTCAGTCTCCTTAGCTTCCATGTGTTCCTCAAAAATGCCAGGCAATCTCCTGTCTCAGGATCTTTGAGTCTTCCCACTCCCTCACATCCTTCTGATCTCGTCAGTGCAGCCTTCTTTGTTTTTTTCTATCCAAATATCACACCCATTAGTCTCTGCTTAATTGTTCCTCTTATCACCATCTAACACACTACACATTCATTGTCTGTGTCCTCCTATTGTAATGTGAGCTCCATGAGAGCACAGACTTCATTTTTGTCTATAACTGTATCTCCAGCACCTTAACAGAGTATAGCATATGATAGCAACTCATTAACTTTAAGGTGTATGAATGAAAAAACAACCAAACAAACAAAAAATAATAATAAATAATCCCCTATATTCATTACTCGTAGTTCTATCCTCTCAAGTTACCCGAGGCACTGTTCTACATGCTTCTTTCCTCATATTAAGGGCTGCTGTTCCTACTTTTTAGAAAAGCAGAAAAATTCTAAGCTCTCCTTTCAATTTTCAACCATATGTAATCTTCTACCTTACGTTGCTGCCATATATCTTGACACCTTCAAATCTATCCTCCACACTGACAGAGTAAGATTCCTAAAGTGTAAACGTGATCTAGTCTTTCCCTTTCTTAAAACCTTTTAATGACTCCTACCAGCTAAAATAAAATCAGTAACAGATCTCTTTGCAAACCCCACCACCCATTTTCCTGCCCTTTCTGTGAAAGAAAAAACTGGCCACTCTCAGTGTATGGGTAGGGTTCTAGAAGTAAAAACATGACCTAGGCAAGGCTGATCATAATCTCTGCTATCTGTAGGTAGAGCCTGCTTGAGAATAAAAGCCAACAGAGAGGAAAGCAGAGTTGACAGAAGATGATAAAGAAATACTCTTGGCAACAAATTTTTGAGTGACTGGCTTCAGTGGTATCTGAAGAAATTTGAAGCACCAGACTTTTTAGTTAGATGAGCTTATACATTTTCATTGGTTAAGTCAGTTTCTGAGATCAGTTGCTATCATTTTCAATCGAAAGAATTCTGACACATGCAAAATCCACGCTCCTCCTGTGCACTATTCCAGTTACATGGCTTTTACATTTTACCCTCCAGGTTTCTCCTATTATTCTGCAATTCCCGGAACATAATTATGTTGTACTAAAGCTCAGTGACTTTGCGTATTCTATCTCCCTAGAATGTCCTCTCCTTTATTGGCTTACAGTACTGCTATACTTCTGCCCCAGGTGTAGTAACTCTTTTATTATTTTGTGAGATCTTAACTGATCACCTTAACCCCCAGGTAGAGTTGAAAGATTCCCCCTGTTCCTTATATATACATTTCTCTTACACACTTTATAAACCTGCTTCTGGGGAACCTTTCTTAAGCCCCCTCTGTACTTCTAAACCTGTTCATTCTTCAAATATTTACTGGGTCAATTACGTGCCAGGCAAAGCATTAGATGCTGGACATACAATGGTGTTTCTGCTGTCAAGAAATTTAGATTATACTAGAGGATACAAACTACCAAAATAGATGGTTAGAATACAATGTAATTAAATGCCATAATGAAACAAGGTACTTGGGACTTAAAAACATTCCTTGAAGAGGCAATATGTAAATTAAGATATGATAGACAACCTAAAATTAGCTAAAAATCAGAGGAAGGAAGAAGGGTATTTCAAAGACTAAGCACATGCTGCTCAAAGTTAAGAGAGCTTGGTAAATGAAAGTGGTCTATCAAGGTGTCTCCCTATTAAAACCTGGGTAACATTATGTCTTCAATTATAATTATTTGGGTATGTATTTTTTCTTCTCCCATTACATTATACATTCTTTGATAGAGGGTCATCTCCTGCTCATCTTTCTACATTACCAGCTCCTTCCAAGTCCTGCAATATTGAACAGACCTAAATCATTTTTTATAGATGTTAGGAACAGATGTATCTATTAAAGATGGTGAAATGTAATTTATTAGTGCAATCTAGAACTTACCGTTCTCTTTCTCCAGTTTCTATCAACTTTTGGTTAATCGCTGCTCTCATCTGCGCATCTTTGTTCATCTTGCTAACCTGGACATCAACATGTATTTTCAGATATAGAACATTTGCAAAGCATTTTCCTCTAAATCCTCTCTAGGCAAGCAAACTAAAACATTTAACATTCTATCAAGGGAAGGGATGACAAATTGCAAGTGCGTTAACAATATCATTACTCTTTGAAACATATATGCCTGGTACTGGGCTGTTTGTGAGTTTTTAAAAAATCACATTTAATTCCCAGAACTTATTGTGCTACATATTATTAACGTTTGTATTTTACTGATGAGGAAACTGAGGCACAGAAATGGAAAGTGGTGAAGGCAGAATCTGAACTCAGGTACTTTGACCCCAGAAACTCCAAACACTTTATCTAACTGCACTTAACTGCTGATCACTTCTGCACCTGAACGACATCCAAAATTTCGAGAAATCATATAAGTTAAATATCAAAAAAAGATTAAACACTATTAGTAAAAAATGAAATTTACCAGATAAGGTTCTAAGTGCTTCCCTTTACTCTTCACTAGCATGTATTCAGAATTACAATTGCTAAACTAGATGTAAGTGTGAAGTGTGTATTATTAAACATACACATACTGTTAGTGGGTCAAGGGGAAAAGAAATCTCAAACTAATTTCTAACTTAGAAAATTTTCAATTTTCAGTAAAAACAGGCAACCAAAACCAAAACAGTGTCGAAAGTAGAGGAAGGTTAGGTTTTGAAGGCATTCAGGCCATTTAAAAGTTTAAATGAAATAAAACTTGGAATAAACTAACGTTTCCCCACTTGACACTAACTTGGGACTACTTTTGTCGTCTCCTATCTCGTCCATATGAAAATACAAACTGGTAATAAGTTTTCAGAGTTGATTTTATTTTATTTTTTTGGAGAAGAACAGGGAAAAGGAGGAGTTGAGAAAAAACTAGGGAATGTTTGCTTTTGTAGTTGGAGGCTACCATTTTCAAAATACCTATAAGGTCTAGTCAGTACCATTCCCGGAATATTGAACTTGACCTCGCCTTGGCCCCTAAAATGCGGATAGTGACCTTGGACAAGTCACTTAATTCTCAAAGGCCTCAGTTTTCTCACTGGTAAAACAAGGGCGCTAGGGGTTCCCTCCCAGTTCAGACATTCTTTGGGAAAATAGAACAGGGCGGAGACAGAGAGAGAGGCGGGAGGGGAGGAGCCAGAAAACAAAGCGAGGACTGGCTTCAGGCCAACTCCGGTAGCACGCCCTGTCGGAGAGCCCTACAGGCCCGCGAGCGCGGGTCGGGGAAGCTAACGAGAGACAGTACATCGAAAGGAGCCTGGGCTGGGCCCGAGTCCCGGCCCTGAGGACCACGGGCATAGCTCACCACCATCACCGCGGGCGAGCGCCGTCCCTTCCCAGCGACGAAATGACCCTTGCGCTGATGACCGTTACCTACCACACTCTTCGGCTGCCCGGACTTAGACCCTCAGTAGCTCGGGCACCTAAGCACACAGAAAGCTAGAACACGCATTTCCGGGGCGGGGTCTCGCCACTCTGCCTATAATGTGAGAATTTAACCAGCGCGGGCCGCCTCCTGGTCGCTCAGCCCTCTGGGTAAGAGAGTCCAGACCCTGCTGTCGCGCCGGCGTTAAGTTTCCGGTAAACTACATAGCCCAGCATGCAACAGGGTCAACTTTCTCACGGACACTACATTTCCCAGAAGGCAGTCTGCGCCGCAGTGTTTCCTGGGATGGGAACCACGCCGCTTCCCAGCGACAGTGCGAGCAGCGAAGCGCGGACCTTTCAACAAGAGCTTTATTAATTCTCACGCTAAGACCCTGGAAGGCGATGGAAATGGCAGCTAACTGCTCCTTAAGGGTGAAGAGACCTCTGTTGGATCCCCGCTTCGAGGGTTACAAGCTCTCTCTCGAGCCGCTGCCTTGTTACCAGCTGGAGCTTGACTCAGGTGGGAAGCGGCGGCGCCCCTGCGCACTCCATTCCTTTCCCGTTTCGGCTGCCATCCGCCCGAACCTTCCCGCATTTTTTTCTGACTCTGGCAAGCAAGGCGACCGTGGCCTTCCTCACTGCCCGTCCGGCTGGGGCGGACCCGCGGTGGTCGCTTCTGGACAGTGATGCCCATCCCAGAACCCTATGGGAGCCGCCTTCGCGCGGCTCTTCCGTAGCGGGACCCTGGGCCCGCCCTCGGCTTGGCAGCCTACGCTCTGAGGTCTGGCACGCGGGTCTGTTTGGGCAACGGCCACCTGTTTGTCCCCGGCTTGGCCCCTGTTGTGGGAAAAGCACAGGACATTCTTTCCTCCTGGAGCATCGTCTGTAAACGTGTGCGTTGAGAAACCACACCTCTTGGAGGACTCCCCCCTCTTGCTTCCTCTGACGGAGAACCTTTTCTTAAAAGAGAAACTGTTAGTACATTCCAGGCAGAGCATTTTCATTGACTCAGATCCTTGCCCACTAAGACCCCTGTCGTAGAGAACATCTCTAGAAATCTTGGAGGAAAAGTTGATTTAGTACCCACACTGCTACTACTTGTTTTGTTTATCTGTAGCTGGCCAGAATATTCTCATCCTTGTTTTAGTAACGTAAAGAACAGAGTTTTTGTTAGAGTCTAGATATCTGCCTTTTTTAAATGCACACTCCTGCTGATTCTGATACATGTCAGTGATCACACTTTGAGAAATACTGATCTACAGTTAATTAATAGAGCATCAAATAAGTATTTATTAAATTCAGAAACATCTATCGAGTGCTTGTTTTGTGTTATGTGCTGATGATATCAAGAAGAAGACACACAGTCCATAACAGAAAAGGGATATTGTCGAGTTAGGAAGAAAAATGTAAACAGATAAGTATAAAACCATATGGAAGGGCAATGATAGGGATATGTACAAAATACAATGATAATATCTATCCTAAACCAACTTGGGGGATCTGGGAAAGCTTCCTGGAGAGGTTGATGTCTAAGTTGAGCTTTGAAGAATAGGTAGAAGTTGACCAGGGTGAAAGAAGATGAACTTGGTTTTTGTTTTCATTTTCTTCCTTTTCCTCTTTCTCACCATGTTTTTTCCAGTCTCCCCCTGTTGGTAGGTGGTACTGCCATGTGTAGTTAGCTAATGCTTTCAAGATAATAACTAGTGGCTCAAAGAACAAAGCAGTTATTTTTGCTTACAAGTCTGCAGGTCAGTCAGCTAAGTGGTTCTTTTACTCCTGGTTGGGCTCATTGGTGCATCATTGTTCAGTTATGGGCCTGCTAGGCAGCTCTGCTTATCTTGTCTGGACTTCCTCATATGTTTGGGGGTTCTCAGGCTATAGGCTGATTTAAGATTATTTCCGATGGTCTCCCGTTGATTTTCCTTCATGTGGTCTCTTATCCTTCAGCAGAGTAGTCCTGATTGGTTCCAAGAGACAAATAGCAATGAGTAAGTGCTTTTTCAGGCTGCTACTTGCAACAAGTTTGCTAATGCCTTATTGGCCAAAGCAATAAATAGTCCAGCCTTGAGTCTGTGGAAGGTCATACCGAAGAGCATAGATCCAGGGAGACATAAAAAATTGGGACTATTAGTGCAAGTCTATTAGTTGCTTATGCTGGAGTCATCTTTGGTGTATTTCTTTTCTTTTAGCCTCTGTGCAATATAACAGAAAGTCCGCTCATCTCCAGATTTTGATGTCTCTATGCCTCCATCGTAGTCTAAATCACATTTATCTCTTACCTGAACTATAGTAGTCTACTGACATGCCTTCCTGCATTCACTTTTGTGCTGTTCCATTGCGTGCTCTATAAGACGGTACTTATCATCCTTTCAAATTCTGTGTTGATTTTGTTGTCTCATTTCCTCCTCTGGAGTGTGAGCTCCATGAAAACAGTGATGTTTCTCTTTTGCTCACTATTCTATCCCTAGTGCTTGGCACATAGTGAATGCTCAATGGAGTGAATAAAGAAGAGGAGTTGCTGAAGTTACTCCATTCATGGGAAGGTGTAAGCAAAGGGAAAGAGTTAATAGGTTGTATGCTATAGAATATTGCAGTCTTAGATTGCTGGAGCAAAAAATCTCTTGGGAAAGTAAGAGGAGATAATAGATCAGAGAGCACTTTGTTTGCCTTTTGGATTTTATCTTGTCAGTCAGTGCTTTCCAGAGTTTTTTGTATTGGGCCATTACAATAAAGAATAAAACTCAGCTATCATAGGTTTACCAACTTTTTAATTTGCTAAGTGGAGATATTTCTTAAAAACTATCATATATGCACCCATCTTTTCATAAACAAAAGCATGTTTAACACCAAAAAAATCAGGAAGTAAAATCTCACAATAAGTAGTCTTCCAAAGTGGATACATTTTTATAAAAAGTCACAAAGTTGTCCTTTTTCCCCACTCATTTCACCAGATTTGATCTTGGATTGTTTGGGATGCACAACTGGAGGATATGAGGTGCCATTAGAAGGTTTTAAGTATAGAAGGTAAATGAACAGATTTGGTTGTTGGATGGAACAGTTTATTGTCAGACTGTGTGGAGGTTGAGTTTAGAAAAGGAGAGGAATGGAGACAAAACAGTTTGGAGGCTTTTGCAGTAGTTCACATGAGGGACTTTTTTTAAGAATTATTGAGGATGGTAAAGAAGAGATTATTTCTTTTAAAAATCATTATTTCTAGAGGGAATGAGGTATAATTGAGGAGCTTCTGACAATTTGATTTCTTTTAACTTAACCCAAGGAGTTCATTTTAATTTAGCAAATCTTTGGTGGATACCTTGGGTATGTGAAACACTGCATTTGAAATGTGAGGATGAAGACGTCTTTGGTGTCAGACCTGGCTGCACTGAGGTTTATTCTCTTGTCTTAAATAATGTTATTAAATTATTCCAAAATTCCTTCTGCTACATAAATAGTAAATATCACTTTGTCTCTTTCTATTCCAAAGAACTAAGTAAAAACCTTTTTTTTTCATAAAATTGTATTTACCCTTTGATCTAATAATTCCATTTCTGAGTATTTGTCTTATAAGTATCCTCTTCCTAGAATCTTCATTTTGTACATGCCTTTTTATATGCTTTCCCACTGTATTTCACCTACCTAATTCATACTTCATTCTTTTCATGTTGGTTTACATGTTACTTCCTCAGGGAATCCTGTCTTGACTATCTGATTATGGTCTATGCTGTATAATCTGTACAAGTTAGAATCTGTATTATTCTTCCCATGGTACCCAGTACTTCATAGACTTTATCCCATTTTGTGGCATTCAGTATCTGCTTTCTCTGCTAGACTGTTAGTTCTGTATGGATCGGTCCCAGTCTATCTTTTTCAATGCTTAGGGCTGGAGCATACTGGATAAGTACTAGATGATTTTGTATCACATACACATTATACAGCTTTATTGAAATATAATTGACAAAGTGTACAAGTTAAAAATGTACAGATTAACAAGTTTTCACTTATGTGTACACCCATGAAGTCATTACCACAATCAAGATATTAAACTTAGCTATAATATCATCCCCAAAGTTTCCTTGTGACCTTCTGGCACCATCTCTTTGCTCCTCCTGCATTCCCCCATCCCCAAACAGCCACTGATCTGCTTTCAGTCACTACAGATTAGTGTGCATTTTCTGCAGTTTTATATATATGGAATCAAACACTATGTGCTTTTTTTGGTCTGGCTTCTTTTTTTTCCGCATAATTAATTTGAGATCATTCTTGTTGCATGAGAGAGGTATTGACATCTTTGATTGTAATTGTTGATTTATGTATTTTTCCTTGTGGTTTTATCAGTTTTTGCTTTATCTATTTTGAAGCTCTGTTGCTAGCTGCATATACTTGTTGGTTATTATGTCTTCTTGATAAATTGACCCCTTTATCATTATGAAATAACATTTTTTATCCATGGTGATGTTCTTTGCTCTAAAATTTGTCTGATATTAAAATAGTTACTCCAGCTTTTTAAAAATTAATGTCACATAGTATATCTTTTTTCCCCATCTTTTTATTTTTAACTTATTTGTGTCTTTGTATTTAACACACATTTGTTATCAGCAGAAATAGTTAGGTTTTGGTTTTTTATTCAGTCTGACAATCTCTATTAATTAGACTA
Source organism: Lepilemur ruficaudatus (assembly GCA_963574885.1). Classification (NCBI taxonomy): domain Eukaryota; kingdom Metazoa; phylum Chordata; class Mammalia; order Primates; family Lepilemuridae; genus Lepilemur; species Lepilemur ruficaudatus. Next base: position 27,037 of record CAUYRT010024348.1, on the reverse strand, counting down.
TTTACATTTAATGTGATTTTTTTATTGGGTTAGGTTTGGGTCTTTCATATTGCTGTTGGTATTTTGTTTTTAGTCTTTGGAAATGGAATTTTCCCACTTTTCTGCCTTCTTTTGGATTTTTTTTTAATGAATCCATTTTTATTTCTTTTGTTGGCTTATTAGCTGTGTATGTCTTTATTATTTTAGGGTTTATGGTATATACCCTTAGCTTACTACATTATAAGATACATTCAAATGTTATTAGGTCATTAAGTATGAAATGTCTGAGTTTGAATCAAAAGTTTAGTTTATTATATCTCAAAAAGAAGCAGTACAATTAATCAAAATATTAACCTAAACTATTGACACGGTTTTGTCATCTTAAGGGTAGCTTGTTTATGCCAGTAGCTAAGAAGCCTGAAGAGTGAGTAGCGATGAAATCTCAAAAGGCGTTTTCCACAACTTGTTGAGAATTGAATATTTTTCCTTATAAGAAGTGATCCAAAGCTTGGAAGAAGTGGTAGTCAGTTGGTGCAAGGTCTGGTGAATATGGTGGATGACAGAGAGTTTTCAAGTCGAGCCTCTGTAGTTTGAGTGGCATCGTTTTTTGCAACATGTGGTCTTGCAAGAGGATTAGCCTATATGTATTGACCAGTCTCAGCTGCTTAATTGCAAGCATCCTTATCATTTCATCCAATTGGTTGCAGTAGACATCGCTGTAATCAATTGACCAGGTTTCATGAAGCTGTAGTGGATAAAACCAGCACTGGACCACCAAACAAACACCATTAGGTTTTTTGGATGAATATTTGGTTTTGGACTGTGTTTTGGTACTTCTTCTTTATCCAGCCATTGTGCTCAATGCTTGCAATTATCAAAAAGAATCTGTTTTTCATCACATGTAACAATACAGTATTGAAATGGTTTGCCTTTATGTCATGACATCAAAGAAATGCAAGCTTCAAGACAATTTCTCTTCTAATGCACCTTTAATTCATGGGGCACCCATCTATCCAGCTTCTTTACTTTGTTTCAAATGGTTCAATATTGTTGGAATAGAAATGTCAAACTTTGCTACTAATTCATGCATGGGTTGAGATGGAATCGCTTCCACTACAGCTTTCATTATTATCCACCTTGGTCTCAGGTTGCCCACAGGCTCACTTTCAAAATTAAAAACACCAGAATGGAATTTCTCAAACCATCAATGTGCTGTGCATTCATTAGCCACATTCTTCCCAAATACTTCGATGATATTTCACACTGTCTGCACTGCATTGGTTCCATGATGGAACTCATATTCAAAAATAACACGAATTTTTGACTTACTGATGGTTTCACAAAAATTGCTCTAAAAAATGTGAAAGATAATCACAAGTCAAAACGTTCATTTGGAAGATGAGAATGTACCTTCATAATAGGAAAAAATAAACAAGAAGTGTCAAAGTGAAATGTCAGAGATATCAACTCTTAAACTTAGTACTTAAGGAAATTGGACATCTCATATGTAATGACCTAATATACTATTTCTTTATGTGGTATAAGAATCTTACACTGTTATACTTCCATTTCTTTCCTTGCCTTTATGTGATTGTTGACATGCATTTTACTTTTGCATATTATAAATTGAACAATACACTGCAATTATTTTTGTTTAAATAGTTAAATATCTCTTAAAAAGATTTAAATGATAAGGAAAAAAGCTTATATATTTACTTATGTAGTTGCCATTTCTAGCACTATTTATTCCTTTATATAGGTCCATATATTTATCTGGTATAATTTTTCTTCTTCCTGAAAGACTTTAATATTTCTTGTAGTGTGTGTCTTCTGGTCATGAATTCTTTCAGCCTTTGTAGTCTGAAAACATCTTTATTGTGCCTTGGTTTTCAAGAGATATTAAAAAAAAATTTTTATTTACAACAAGTTAAAGATACAGCCCCACAGTCTTCTTGCTTATGTTGTTTCTGATGAGAAATGTAAGTATGCCTTTTTACTCTGGCTGTTTTTAAAATTTTTCTCTTTTACATTGGTTTTGAGCAGTTTGATAATGTGCCTAGGCATGGTTTTCTTTATGAGTCTGATGCTTGGGATTTGAGCTGTGAACTATAGGTTTATAGTTTTCATCAACTTTGGAAAGATTTTGGCCATTATTTCTTTTCTTCCAGTTTTTTTTTTTCCTTCTTTCCTTTGAGGACTCCACTTGCCCATTTTTAGATCTCTGGAAGTTGACTCCAATTCATTAATGCCCTTTTCATTTTTTCTTTCATTCTTTTTTTGGTTTTATTTTGGAGAGTTTGCATTTTCATGCCTTTAATTTCATTAATCTTTGTTTTTGCAATGTTAATCTTTTGTTATTCTCATGTAGTACATTTTTTTTATCTTTCCATTGTAGTTTTCAAATCTAGAAGTTTGATTTAAATCTTTTTTACATCTTGCATGCCTCTACTTATCATTTGACGATATAGAATACACTTGTAATAATGGTTTTAATATCTTGTTAATTATAACTTCTGTGTCAGTTATGTGCTGGCTTTTATTAATTGATCATTCTCCTCATTACGGATTTTGCTGTCTTTCCTTTTTGCTTGTTTAATAATCTCTGATTGGATACCAGAAATTGTGAATTTTATCTTGTTAGGTGCAGGATTTTTTCATATTCTTATAATGTTCTTGAACTTTGTTCTAGGATGTAGTTGAGTTATTTCAAAACAGATTAATTCCATTGGTTCTTGCTTTTATAATTTGTTAGTCTGGACTGGTGTGGTGCTCAGTCTATGGCTAATTATTTCCTGCTAATGAGGCAAGACTTCCCTGTGTACACTACCCAGTAACCCACAAATTAGGAGTTTTCTCCATTCTGCCTGTTGGAAACAGTTATAATTCCCTGCTTTATGTGAGTGCTCGGCATGATCCCCTCTAATCCTTTCAGATGATACTTTCCGTGGCCTCAAACTATGCTGGCTGTTCTCTACTTAGTACTTGAGGGAGACGCTCTGCAGATCTCTGGACTTTTCTCTCTGCAGCTCTTTCTTTGCAACTCTGTCCAGTGAACTATAACTGCCTTGATCTCCCTAGACTTCCATGTCAGTTTCTTCAACTCAGGGAGTCTGCCGGGTTCTAACTCGCTTTCTCTTCTTTGTGCTGTGGTCTAGAAACTCCTCAGGACAGTAAGGTGGGGCAGTGATAGGGTTAACCTTACCTGTTCCTCATTTCTTAAGGATCACTCTGTAGTTGCCTGATGTCTAGTGTCTTGCAAACTGTTGTTTCACATAATTTTCTCTGGTTTATTTTATCTTATTGGTTGTTTCTGGTGGAAAGATAAATCTGGTTCTTATTCCTCCATCTTGGCTACAAACAAAATTTTTCAATATATATTTTTAAGTGAAAAAATTTCTTTAGAATGATGGAGCTAGAAACAATTGAAAAGGGATAGTGAAGATACTGAGAAACTGTGGGTACAGACTGCGTTTGAAAGAAGTTTGAGGCTGGGCGTGGTGGCTCACGCCTGTAATCCTAGCACTCTGTGAGGCCAAGGCGGGAAGATCCCTTGAGGTCAGGAGTTCAAGACCAGCCTAAGTGAGAAGGAGATCCCATCTCTACTAAAAATAGAAAAATTAGCCGGGCGTGATGGCATGCACCTGTAATCTCAGCTACTCGGGAGGCTGAGGCAGGAGAATCACTTGATCCCAGGAGTTTGAGGTTGTTGTGAGCTAGGTTGGTGCCATGGCACTCTAGCCCAGGTGACAGAGAGAGACTCTATCTCAAAAAAAAAAAGAAACAAGTTTGAGGCTGGGCGCTGTGGCTCACACTGTGGGAGGCCTAGGTAGGAGGATTGCTTGAGACCAGGAGTTTGAGAGCAGCCTGGGCAATATAGCAAGATCACATCTCTATAAAAAAGTAAAAAGTTAGCTGGGCACAGTGGCACACACCTGTAGTCCCAGCTACTTGGGAGACTGAGGCTGGAGCATTGTATGAGCCCAGGAGTTTGAGGTTGCAGTGAGCTATGATGATGCCACTGTACTCTAGCCAGGGTGACAGAGCGAGCTGAGACACTGTTTCAAAAAAAATAAAGAACTTTGAGAACAGGGCAGGAGAGAACCCTGCTTTGAGTGCAGAGCAGGGAGGAGGAAATCTTTTTCATTTGTTTGTTTTGTGAGTAGGGAAGTTTTCAAAATATTTAATTGGAGAGAAAGGGGCCAGTGGAGAGGAGATTACTTATGGCAAGAGGAAATTGAATCAGAAACATCTATGTGGGAATTAGCCTTGGAAGGAAGAAGAGAAGCAGGGAAATAAACACTTATCTTCTTATGTGCCTTATAGCAAATACATTGCATTTTCTTAATTTAAGCTTGTCAATAATTTTGTAGGATAAATATTCTTAACCTCTGTTACAGATGAGAAAATGGGGACTAGAAAGGTAAGCTAACTTAACCAATCTACTCATCAGTGGCAAAGCTGACCCTAAAGCTCATGCTTTTTCTGATCTGTATGAACAGCTGGTGAAAATTTAGGCTATAATTAGAGTAAAGGGAGAGAAGAATCATGTAACCACTGTTTTTATATAGAGTTGTCTATAGAAGTCATATCCACTCTTATGGAGGAAAATATGGGAAAGATAGCTAGATGAATGTGTTATGATTACAGAAGTATTGTGTAAAATAGTTTCTTGGGAGCCATGCTTTTTTAACTCTGGCCCTGACTATTCCACAGTTTTGCTTCAGAACTCATTACACAAACTTATACTCTTACTTGCATACATAAGTAGTAAACTCAGTAACTGGATGAAAAGAAGACTTAATAGGCTTATTCTAGAAGATAAGTGGTTCAAGACGTGACATTTGTTTGTAAATTAATGTTCTTTGCCATTCTGTCCCCTTTTTTAACTGCTGTACTTTGTATAAATACTAGATTGAGCCATATTTAATGATGTCAAAAGAGTTGAATATTGGCAATTTCATGTGGTTCAACATAATAGTATGTTTTGAGAGGACAAGAAACATTAGTGAATACTGTTGTTAGCACCATTAGTTATTTACCAGTGTATGCCTAATCCCAAGAGCAGTGTGTGTGGTACACAGTAGACGTTCAGTAAATAATTTACGAATGAAAAACCATAGGCTTTTGAGATTCCACGAGGCTTTCCTAGTTTTCCCGTGAAAACTAAGTTTTGAGGTTTTGTAAGGATTTTGGGCAAAGATTAGGGGAGAATCCCTTCTTGTCAGGCCCTAAGTTCTTTTTGAAAGACTAAAAGGAACATATCATTAAATAATAAAGTATTCACCATTTAAAGGGTTCCTCTTCTTCAGCCCTTTCAAAGATCTACGTAGAGATTAGAGCCTCCCCTACCTTGCACTCCTTTTCTTGGGAGGACTTTGCCAGTGAAACACTGTCACATCTGGACACTGCTTTTTTTCCTTCAGTTGCTCTGCCTACCATTTTTATACTTAAGATAATTGACATGATAAATGCAGTTATAACTTTTCCTTTGTCATTTGGGGCCAGAGAAACAGCCTTTTTCTATGCACTAACAGAGCTATACTCCCTTCTATGTCATAATAACTTAGAAAAATCGTCTTGTTGGAATGCCACAACCATGAGGTGTTATAATAAGGCAGATGTCTAAGAAGCCTCTGGTTTGTTAAGGATTGCCCAGAAGTCTTTGCACAAATATGAAGAAAATGTATTTTTTATATCATTGTGTAATATTACTCCTTTGGACTATTATGTTACCATGTACATTTCCTGCAGTATCGAGTTTCATCCACACAGTGGTGCTAGAAAACCAAGAATTCATCGTTGTTTTCCTCCTAATCAGTAGAATATGTATTTCTAACTGTTCCTTATAAAATAAACACTCCTTCAAGTTGTATAAGAAGTTTCCACAATCTCTCTCAAATCTATCATAAAACTATGATTTTCATGTCTGAAATGCTTTCCAATCTTCCATCATCCCTCAACCAGATGGCTGCAATAGCTTCCTAATGGATCTTTCTGGATTTAACTCTGCTTTGTTCCAATCTCTTTTCCATATTGTAGCATCTGTAAGTACTCTTTTATAAACTCAAATCTGAACTTTACTCTCTTGCTTAAAAAGTGTTAATGAATTCTTATTACATTCAGTTTGTCAATGAAGATAACTGAAGACAGGCCTTTGGTGATCCAATTCTTTCCCAGTTCTCTAGTTTCATTCATCAGCAGTCTTTCCCTGCAAGTCTCTTTGTTGCTCTGTACTTCAGCCAGTGTGCCCTTCTTTTGGTTCTTTGAATACAAGTTTTTCCTCCTACTTTTGCCTGATTTTCCTTCTGCTTGGAATAAGTATAGGGATATATGTGTGTGTGTGTGGGTCTATTTCTTCTTTTAAAATTTTTTTATTGATACATAATAATTGTATATATTTATGGGGTACATGTGATATTTTTGATACATGCATACGATGATCAAATGATCAAATTTAGGATATCCATAACCTTAAACATTTATCATTTCTTTGTGTTGGGGATATTTCAAATCTTCTCTTGTAGCTATTTTTAAATATATTTGTTGTTAACTGTAGTTACTCTACCATGCTTTGAACACTAGAACTTACTCTTTCTGTAGAATGATATGTTTGTACCATTAGCCACTGTCTTTTCACTATCACTCACCCTTCCTAGCTTCTGATAACTGTCATTCTACTCTCTACCCATAAGATCTACTTTTTTAGCCTTTCTGTGTCTGGCTTATCTCACTTAACATAATGACCTCTAGTTCCATTCGTATGCTGCAAATGACAGGATTTCTGTTTTCTTTTTTCTTTTTTTTTTTTTTTAGTGGCTGAATAGTATTTCGTTGTGCATATATACCACGTTTCTTTTATCCATTCAGCCATTGATGGACATTTAGGTTGTTTCCATATGTTGGCTATTGTGAGTAGTGCTGCAATAAACATAGAAGTCCAGGTATCTCTTTGATATACTGATTTCCTTTCTTTTGGATAAATACCCAATAGTGGGATTGCTAGATCAAATGGTAGCTCTATTTTTAGTTTTTTTGGGAAAACTCCAAACTGTTTTCCTTATTGGCTGTACTAATTTATATTCCCACCAACAGTGTATAAGAATTCCCTTTTCTCTACATCCTTGCCAGCATTTGTTACTTTTTGTCTTTTTCATAATTGCCATTCTAACTGGGTAAGATGATATCTCAGTGTGGTTTTGATTTGCATTTCACTGATGATTAGTGATGTTGATAATTTTTTCATATGCCTGTTGGCCATTTGTGTGTCTTCTTTTGAGAAATGACTGTTCACAGCCTTTGCCCACTTTTAACTGGTATGATATTTTGTCGTTGAGTTGTTTGAGTTTCTTATGTATTCTGGATACTAATTCTTATAGTTTGCAAATGTTTTCTCCCATTCTATAGGTTGTCTATTCAATCTATTTATTGTTTCCTTTGCTGTGTGGAAGCTTTTTAGTTTAGTAAGACCCATTTGTCTATTTTTGTTTCTGTTGCCTGTGCTTTTGAGGTCTCAGCCATAAAATCTTTGCTAGCACCAATGTCCTGAAGTGTTTCCCTGTGTTTTCTTCTAATACTTTTGTAGTTTTGGCTCTTACATTCAAGTTTAGAATCCATTTTGAGTTGATTTTTGTAATATGGTAAGAGACAGGGATCTAGTTTTATTTTTCTGTGTATGAATATCCAGTTTTCCTGGCAGCATTTATTCAAGAAGGTGTCCTTTCTCTAATGTACTTTCTTGGCACCCTTGTTGAAAATCAGTTGGCTGTAAATATATGGATTTATGTCTGGGTTCTCTCTTTCTGGGTCTATGTCTGTTTTTATACCATGTATCTGTTTTTATACCATGTACCAATACCAAGCTGTTTTGGTTATGATAACTTTGTAATACATTTTGAGGTCAGGTAGTGTGATGCCTCCAGCTTTGTTATTTTTGTTTGGTATTGCTTTGGCTATTTGGGGTCTTTTGTTCCATACAAATTTTAGGATTGTTTTTTCTATTCCTGTGAAAAATGTCATTGGTATTTTGATAGGGGTTACATTGACTCTGTGGATTGCTTTAGATAGTATGGTCATTTTTAATAATATGAATTCTTCTGATCCATGAGCATGTGACGTTTTTGCATTTGTTTGTGTCCTGTTTAATTTCTTTCATCAGTTTTGTTGTTTTCTTATAGAGGTCTTTTGCCTCCTTGGTTAAGATATTTCTTCTTGGGCAGGTGCAGTGGCTCATGTCTGTAATCCTAGCACTTTGAGAAACTGAGGTTTCCTTTAATGCCAGGAGTTTGAGACCAGCCTAGGTAACATAGTGAGACCCCATCTCTACAAAAATTTGAAGAATTAGTCGGGCATCGTGGCATGCACCTGAAGTTCCCAGTCACACAGGAGGCTGAGGCAAGAGGTTCAGTTGAGCTCCCCAGGAGTTTGAGGTTGCAGTGAGCTATGATGACGGCACTGCACTCTATGCCCAGGCAACAGAGCGAAACCCTGTCTCAAAAAAAAAAAAAAATTCTTCTTAAGTTAATTTGTTTTTATCTTTTGTATTGGCTTAAACCTTGGAAAGCTTTCATTAATCTCCTCAAGTACATTAGCTCTCTGTGTTATGCATTCTCATGGTACCCAGTATTTTTTCTTTATAGTATCACAGTTTAATTATATAAAATTTATTATATAAAAATTATATAAAAGTTCTGTGATTATTTGACTAATGTTCATTTCCTCACTGGATCTTAAGTGCTAAAAAGGTAGATTCTGTACTCTTTGCTCATTACTGTATCATTGCTGCCTATTAAAATATTTTCTGAATAAATGAATGAATGAATGGAAGTCAGCCAGGACGCATGGTAGGTATTGGAAGTAGGGACAGGTGAGCATTCTGGGAAAAGAAGATAATAGTTGTAATCAGAATACAGTAAAGTGAGTTTTATATTAAGGTAATGTACTAGCCTGGCTTAGTCCACCTATGTATTTCCTATTGGGGCAGAAATTAATTCCAGGTCATGGGCAGCCTTGAACTGTAAGGGTTGCTATCTGCATGGAAGGGCAGGTGGAGTCAGAAGGAGAGATCACATTTGGTGTATTTAAAATTAGGGAAGCAGCTAATGCTGTAGTGGAGAAAGCCCTGTTCTGTAAGTAGGAGACCTTGTTTCTAGTCCAGATATGATACTGTTTTGTTCTGTTACCTTAGGAATGATGTGGTGTTGTGACATTGGAGAGATCACCATTTATGTTTACATTTGTTTACATAACTGTATAATGAGATAATCAAAACATTGTCTTAATGTGTATTAAAATGAATGAGCTAATAGACATAAAAACATTTGAAAAAGTATACAAACAAGTATAACCCCAATTTATAAATTAGGGTTAATATTTGCTCAGAAGATGGGAAGTTCTTCATTTTTAGGATTTCTGTTCTTTTATTCATAATTGTAAATAAGAGTTATCTAATTGAAAAGAGAGTCATGGCATAAAAAGCCCTATCCTCTATGGACACTATATTCTAAGTTTTGTAAGACCTGACTGTGTCAGTTTTACTTATTGTTTATCCTCTGCATACAGTGCCTAGTCGGTACCCAGAAGTTATTTTTGAATGAGTGATAAGGTGAATTGTCATTTGTGATTGGCATTGTATGATTTCTTTGCCTTGTTGGCATTCTACAGAAAGGAACGATCTGGGGTAAAACTCTTAATGTTTATGTTTATTTTCTTGAATTTCAGCTGTGGCAGAAGTAAAACTTCGAGATGATCAATATACACTGGAACACATGCATGCTTTTGGAATGTATAATTACCTACACTGTGATTCATGGTATCAAGACAGTGTCTACTACATTGATAACCTTGGAAGAATTATGAATTTAACAGTGATGCTGGTAAGAAAAACATATAATATTAGGATTTTCCAGTAAATTTTCCCCTTAATCTGATGTCCAGAGAATTGAGGTATACATACCTCATAGTATATGGCATATAGTGCCATAGACTAGTATGGCGTATAATATATGACATAGTATATGGCATCCTATGTATGTAAGACTCCATTTCTGCTTAATTCAGTAATAATTTTTCTCTTTGTTCCTGTTACTTACACTTATTTATTCACTTCCACTCTTGATGGTGCAGGGGGTATCCCAATGAAGGGAGGAAAGCCTCCTTAACTCTCGAAGTGGGTTCTTGGCTTTGAGTGGGTAAGAATTCAAGCGCAAGCCAACTAGCAACGAAGAGTTTATTGAGATAGAAACAGACAATAAATTCCACCTCACAGACAGAGTAGGGGTCCTCTCCCAAGCAGGACGAGGACCCCTTATGGGGCAATGGTAACATTTTTAAATGTTCAAAAACCCTATTGGGAAACAGCCGTATGTGACCAGCATTGTCTTGAGGTCAGGCCATAAAGGTTAATCGTAAACTGCTGTTACAGAAAGGTAAGCACAGTTTGTAAGGCATCTCACTTAGTAATTCATCCATTCTCAGGTGGTCCTGGGCTAGCAACTTTCTTGTTCAGAGTGGGTAGGGTCTGATATTGGTCAAAATGGCTGCACTTAGGCTCCCTAGGCCTTCCTTTCCTGCTTTATCCCTACATTTTAACCATTGGGCAAATACGCTAATGGATTTTATATGTTGATGTAGATGTTTGTGTCTGCTTTTGCTATGTTTTCCCCAACTATAATAGTGGATTTGTCTTTTTTTTTTTTTTTTTTGGTGAATTTTTGCTTTATGTTTTTTTAACTATGTTACTTGGATACAAACATTTAGCATTGTTTAATCTACAATGAATTGATTCTTTTAGCATTAGGAAATGTCCCCCTTTATCATTAGGTTCTGAGAATAATTTTTGTCTTGAAATCATCTTTGTATGATATTAATATAGTCATTTCTGGCTTTAAAAAAATCTTTTTATATCCTTTTTCTTTCAGTTTATCAGTGTCCTTGCTTTTAAAGTATGTCTCTTATAATTAACATAATTGGATCTTCTTTTTTATTCAGTGTAACAATCTGTATCTTTTAATTGGAGAGCTTAGTACATTGACAATTAATTTAATCTAGTTCCTGCTATTCTTGGGTTTTTGTTACCATCTTGCTATTTCTTTTCAATTTGTCCCATCTGTTCTTTGTTCCTTTGTCTCTGTTCTTACTTTTCTGGGGGATTAATTAAAGTTTTTATTTTTAAAAAATTTTATTAAAATTCCATCTAATTTTCTCTTTTGGCTTTTATTTAAACCTGTTTGTATTATTATTTTTTATAATTGTTAATATAGAGATTATAGTATTCATCCTTGACTTATCACAGTCTACCTTTAATTAATATTTTGCATAACAATGAAAAAACCCTTACAGTGATATAATTCAATTTTTTTCTCGTCTTTGAGCTAATTTTGAGCTATTTTACTTCTTCATATGTTATAAACTCCACAATACATTGTTAATATATTTGCTTCAAAGAGCCAATAGTCTGTTAGCTCCCTAACTACTCTCTGCTCCTTCCAGCCCTCCTGCACATGGCATCTACACAGTAGTCTATCTGATTTGCTTGTGTAATATTATCATTTGCTTAAATTCATTTAATATTTCCCTCATGACAAAATCCACATCTTAAAATATGTAGTCTTAGAAAAGACAATGCATTTATGTGATTTAAAACAAAAATTATGAAAGGTAGTTAGTGAAGTCTCCCTGATCCATCTTTTATTTGTCCAGTCTGCAGTACCCATTTCCCTTGCAATGTCTGTTTCTTGTATGTCCTTCCAGAAGTGGTAGATTTTTCTGTTACCATTTTTTGCAAATATATACACAAAATGATATATATTCTGAAAATACAAACTTTTCATCTTGGCATATACAGTTTATAATGCCTTTTTTTCGAACCTTGTCTTTCACTACACTCTGGCAATATTAAACTCGTGCAGTTCTAGAGACATTCCCGGCATCCTTTTTCCTCTGAGCCTTTTCCTATGTGGTTAACTCTACCTGGAGCATACTCTTAGTTCTGTGTCAGGCTGCTTCCGAATCTTTACTTAAGTCCCATTCGACCATTTCTTCATCTAGGAATCTTGCCCTGACATCCTCCCTGTACTCCCTCAGGGATATTCACATCACTGGCTCTCAGATGTGCATGGGCTATGAATTCCCTGTAGGCCAGAGGTTGCCAAACTTTTTCTGCAGAGCCATTATTTTAGGGTTTGTGGGCCAGACAAATCCCCTGTTATTCTTAGTCACTTTTGCTGTTGTACTATGAAATCAGCCATAGACAGTTTGTAAATGAATGACTGTGGCAGCATTCCAATAATACTTTATTTACAAAAACTTACAATGGACCGGAATTGGCTTGGGGACTGCAGTTTGCCAAGCCCTGGAATAGGCCTTGGGTTCTAGTACCCTGCACAAGGCTTGGTCAGTATGTTTGTTGAATGGATAACAGCTGTTGAAAACTTGGTATTACTCTTGGGAGTTAGCCTTCTGTTCTTAATAGAATCTTCCTCTTTTATTTCTAACCCACATACAGGTATGAGTTCTGTTTTGATGATGCAGTGTATAATCTCAAAATGTTAGAAAATTTAGTTAGGCATTACCTGGTAGTGATAAATCTTTTCCTCTAGGTGGACCCTAAGCAAATCAGTGGATAAATAATTCTGATTGTTTCTAGATGGAGCAAAGGAGATATATTCTGGCCTCTTGCCTCCTTAAGTATTAGTTGTTTTTTATTGCTAGGCCCATACTCTACTAAGAATTATTATATAGAGCTAATGTGTATAAGCCAGCTAAATTAGTAGTACACACAGGTTTATTAGTTGGCTATGCTCTGATTTCTCTGAGCAAATATATTTTGATGTAGAGTTTTGTGTACTCGTACGTGTGTGTATGTACGAAAGTTTTCTTTTACCTTTTTTCATTAACTAATAGGGCTGTTGGTAGCATGTGTTGTATCCTAAAGTTTGCCAATAAAATTTATTCTGCCAATTTTCTAACCCAGTAAGTCAGATGATATCATGGTGGATCTGACAGTGTTAGTTTTTGTAGTGCCATATTCATAATTTTATTTTACTTTTTCATTCGTATCTTGTGGCACATATGGTGTAGTTCCAATGTTCTTTGTTAGGAAACCAGAGTAGTTAGTAGAAAGGGAACATATAAGATCATTTTAACATGTTTATTGAGAACCTACTCTTTGCAGGACACTTTGATATATATTCAAGTAGTTATATGTTTTACTATTTAGGTGCTAAGATAAGATGAATGTACAGGTAAGTATTACACGGTAATGTGTAAAAGCTGTCAAAAGGGGTACAGTGGACTCCATACATCCTTGACTTCAATTTCCTCATAAAATAAGGACACTGGTGAGGGTTTTTTAAAAGTTAAAGCAAGGTATATGAAAATGCTTTGAAAAGTGGAAGACATTATGCAGATAAAGAGGTATTATTAGCATGTGCCTTGGGATATATAGCTTTATGGGAGACAAATGCTGGCAGGTCTTTACCACATTTATTCCTTCTTTCAAAGCAATAAAATTGTATGACAAGAATAAATCACAGTAATATTAGCTAACCTTTATTGAGTAGAGCTGATTACATATCAGTAATAATTCAAAGCCCTTTATACCTACTAACTGTTGAATCCACACAGTAACCCTATGAGGTAGATTCTGTTATTATCCACATCTTACAGTTGAGGAAACTGAGGCGCATATAGATGTTTGTAACTTGTCTAAATCAAACAGCTAGTATGTGGCAGAGTCCAGATTTAAACTATTCTATTCCAGAGTGCCACAATGTTCTACCTATTCTCCTTATTACTGGCTAATAGAGACAGTTTAGCAAGGTAAACAATATTATATGATATTCTTCAAGCAGGCAAAAGTACCCTTTGATCCTGAAAAAACTATGAAAAAAAAAATCCAGCTTAAACTTTTGTTCTGAGTGTTAACTTCTGTATCTTCTTCCTAATCTTAAAATTAAACAGGGTCAGAATGCAATAGGCTATAATATAAACTAAATACAGTGTGCAGATGAAGATACATTTGCTCAGTGGTATGTGGTGTGTTGGTAGATGTTGAACAACTGGCTGGGAAAGTGGGAGTGATTTGTAGAGTGCCGCTTTCCATAGTGTAACATACTCCCACTGTGGCTAATTTCAAGCTACGGATTGCAAAATTCCTAGAAATTTAACACTGGGCTTCCATGAGTCATTAGGAGTTGGCTTCAGCACATTACTGTGTTTGCTAGAAATAAATAGCTTAAAGAATGAAAAAGGAGAAACCAAATTACCTTTTATCTCATTTACATTTGATGAAGGATGGACAATTATTCTTTTATTTTCCTACCCCTTTCTACAGTAGTGATTTTTCTTTTTCAAAGAAGAAAGAATGAAATAAAGTGAAGACTAGTAAAGCAGAAAACCTCTCTTGCACCAGGAAGTTTTTTCTGGGAAAGAATAGAAGCCTTTGGTTTTAAAGATTAAGCTAATATTGAAAAACTAATAATCAGTTAAACAGTTTTCATGATAAACAGAGTGTCTACAGTAGAAAACTTGAGTACTAACTGGATATTTAGTGATATTACTAAATAATATTTAGTAACTGGAAATAATAGTCAATAATTAATATTCTAATTAATTGTTAATTTAATATTTATTTACTGATGGGATATTTAGTGATATTTTGTTACTACTTTTAAGTATGTTAATGATATTTTAGCTTTTTAAAAGTCCTATTAGAGACAGGTACTAAAATACTTCAGATGGAATAACCAGGCTTTGCTTCATAGTAATGTGGGTGTGTGTATAGGGGAAACAAGATTGACCATTTTCTAATAATTATTAGAGCTGGGTGATGCAGGTTCATTGTATTTTTCTACCTACTTTGGTATATGTTTGAAGGTTTTCATATTAAAAAAGTAAAAACAAAAAAATTGCAAAAGAAAAATATCTGTCTTCTTTCTATGCGGGCTTCTACTTTCTTAAAGAGATAGGGAGCAGTGCTTGTTATAGTGAAAACACTTTTATGGTATACATTTGTGGTATTGTTGTGGACTGAATTGTATCCCTCCCAAATTCATATGATGAAGCCCTGATTCCCAGTGTGACTGTATTTGGAGATAGGGTTTTAGGAGGTAATTAAGGTTAATTAAGTGAGGTCATAAAGGAGAGATCCTAATCTAATAGGTTTGTCGCCTTACAAGAAAAGAGAGAGGTAGTTCTCTCTCCAAGAGCACACATTAAGTAAAGGCCAGGTGGGGCACAGTGGGAAGATTGCTATCTGCAAGCCAAGAAGAGAACCCTTACCAGAAACTGACTCTACTTGGACCTTGATGTAGGACTTCTTGCTTCAGAGCTGTAAGAAATAAATTTCTGTTAAGTTGTCCAGTCTGTTGTATTTTGCGATGGCAGCCTGAGCAGACTACTATAAAGTAAATATAGTTTTAGCCCTGGCTCTGCCATAGACAGATTACCTCTGTGACCTTGGGCAAATAATTTCTTCTTTTTGGGCTCCCTTGTCTTCAGCAGAAAGTTAAAGATTTGAAAATGATGAATGTTGTCTGTGAAACCCCTGAGCCCTAGAGGATTTCTTGAAGCTGACTTCAGAGGCCACTGTATTCACTGGGAAGGCCTACCATCCACTCCAGCTGCTTAATTGCTACAAATGTAGCTCTACATATTTGTCTTTTCCAAATGAAATTTCTTTTACAGAAAGGGTTCCCTGGCAAAAACAAGTTTGACAATTGGATAAGATTATCTCTAAGACTTTATCTAACACTTCATTGTTATTACCTAAATCTTAAAGCATAATTCTAGATTAGGGTGTTATTAGTTTAAATTTCCAATCAATCTTTTTACTATTATTTTTATTAGTGGGTTATAGTATTTCACTAATCCTAGCCTTTGAGTTGTCTGGCAGAAAAGCTTATAATTTAGAAGACAAGGACCTGGCTAATCTATAGATTGGATTATATTTCTGAAGTAATCATTTTGACTATAAATATATAAATTTTATAACTGCTAATGACTGCTGTTGTCAAACAATTGCTGGAAGATTTATGTCATGGTCATCAGAATCATGCTTATTTACTTAAATTCTTTGGGGAATAAGAGAATTAAGACTTTTAACAAAATTAAAGAAAAAAATTCTACGTGAGTAGCTAATGTAGGTATTGTGCCCCCTTCATCTTCCTTATAACTCTGTTCCATTTGTGAAAGATGATTTATACTACTTAACTCAAACTGTCTCATTTAATCTTTATCCTCTGAATGTTTCAAAGCTTTTTATACCGTGTACTTATGATTACTTTGACCTATTGTGGCATTTACTTAGTGTTTAAAGGTTTCTACCATTATTCATCAGTGAAATCATATTTGTCCTTTTTCTCTTTTAAAATGTTTTTTGTAGAATAGAATTATTTGTGCTTATGGGAACATTTTCAGTGAAACCTAGTGATAGTAGTTTTAAATGTATTGTTTCTCCATTTTGGGGAAGGATAGTTTGATTAGCTCTCCCTTGAAGACTCATCTAAACCCAACTTTATTTGTTATATTTTACTGGTTTTTCATCTTGCAGTATTTACGAAGAAAAAATACAGTTGAAGATATCTCAGACATCATTAGTTTGTTGACATAAATAATCTTCCTGAATAAGAAATGTTTATTTTTTTCAAAAAACATTTATTGAATGCTGCTATGGTGGTTGGTGGCCACATCCACAAATAAATTAATAACAGTGGAAATAGCAATAAGATGCAGAAATAGCAATAAGTTACAGAAATAGCATGGGGAAGGAAATGATACATGTTGAGGGATATAGTGTTCAGGGTAGATTTCAGAGAAGATTTCACAAAATCTTAACAGAGTTTTGAAGGATGAGTTAGAGTTTGCCATGCATATTGGGGCAACTCTGTATGCATACAACTTAAGAGGCACATTTGGCAAACTTCTGTAGGGACTAAGGCCCTTGGCCCCATAAAGGTTTGCTGAAAAAATCACTGACAGGAGGCAGATTGATTAATAGGAGAAAAGGGTATACAAATTCATTTAATGTGTATACATGGGAGCCTTCAGAATAAAGATTTAACCCCCCAGTGAGGTACAGAAATGTATAACAAATGGGGGCTTGGATTGTGGCAAAACAGGTTTTAGTAGCTAGAAAAGTTATGGGAGGGAGAAATGAAGAAGCTGGGCTAGGAAAGGAGGTTTTGTTATGTAAATATAACTTCACAGGTAGCAGTCCTCAAGGAGAATAGATGATAAAGGTTTTTTTTCCCTAGACCTTTAAAGTATCAGATTCCCTCTTAATCTTTCCTAGATAGGGCAAAGGAAGACTTGGCTACGTTAACAGAGATTCTCTAAAGCTGCAAGTTTCCCCCTACCAAAGACAGTTTTATAGCATTACTTCTATCTGCTGAACTTGTGGCAGCCATCTCAAAATGTGTCAAAGAAATATATTTTGGGATAAAATATATTCAAATAAATATGCTCAAATATTCTGATTTCCTCAGTCCCTACTTTGAAACTTAAAAAAAGGAAGTTTTTCATGTTTCAAGTCAAGCTGATAGCTTTGGAGCAATTTGGGTTAGAGATTTAGAGATTGTTGGATAGAGATAGACAAAAACAAACCCAAACTAAAAACAAACAAACAAACAAACAAATTGAGATAAGAGGAAAAGAGCAAATTTAATATCATCTCCTATCTTTTTTAGTCAGTCTCTTAGTTCTGTGAATAGATTGATTCAGTTAAACAGCTGTGTCCCAGTTCAGGAGGTGGCGTTGCAGATCAGCTTTCAAACTCAAGAAAAACAAGGATAATGTTTGGAACAATCTATAAAACAGTGTCTTGATATTCAAAAATATCAGGAATTTTTGACTTCTCCATGGTTTCACAAAAATTGCTCTAAAACAAATTAGAAAGATAATCCCAAGCCAGAAACCATACATTTAAAAGAGTTTGGATGTACCTTTGTAATACAAATAAAACAAGAAATGTCAGTGTGAAAATGCCAGAGATATCAACTGTCAAACTTAGTATTTAAGGAAATCAGACATTTCATACTTAAAGTTAACTAAATTTTTAATGATTTTGTTGTGTTTGCTTTTTGTTGGAAATCATTTGAATATTTGGTTGCAGCATGGAAGTCTGTAGTTTCTTTTGATCCTCTAGATGGGTATCAGTCATCTGTGACCTTAAAATGACCTTAAGGGCATCTTGACTTGGGTTAGGTAGCAGAATGTAGATTCATAGCAATAAGTGGTTGAAAAACAAGAAAGCATTTTTCAGGCATATTGCTGAAGGCATGTGGGTATTTTGCTGCATTTTTCCTTATTTCAGTTGGATTTTTCTTAGCATCAAACAATGACTTTAAAATGTCTTCTACTGAGAGCTCAATCACTTCTATCTATAGTTCTTTAGGTGCCTTGGTGATATCAACTACATGAGGCCAAAATGCTAATTTGAGTATGATGTCATGATTCTCAAAGTCAGTGAACCTTTTATTGTATTCTGCATTAATAGGTCTATAACAGCTGCAGATTCTTCAAATGCTTGTCATATATCATCCTGTTCATCAGTGACCTTTGCTAACTGGGGAATATGTTCAACTGAAATTTCCTTTTAGAGAAGAACTGTTTTGAAAAAAGATAGATTTTTTTCAAAATGCTTGGATTTTTTGGCCACATAACATATAGACTCAGTTTTACCTTGCAGAGAAATATTCAAGTCGTTTTGATTTGATATATCACACAGAAATGCTGCATTCCTATACAAATCTTCTTTCAGTAATTCACATTGCTGATTCTGTTCTTCATAAAATTTAACTATCAGTTCTCGCAGAGATAAAATTTTGGCTAACACCTTTCCCTGCGATAGCCAGTGCACTTTCAAATGATATGGCAAATCCACACTGCTTATTTCATCATTCAACTTTAGCATGTTATGAAACTGAGATGTGGTGTTGCGTTTGCAACAAACATAGTTAACAATACTTAGAATTTGTTGCATAGTGTCACTTAAAATAGAAGCTTTAGCACAGAGATTTTGCTGATTCAAGATGTAATGAAAAAAATGAGAGCATCTGGATTTGTTAATAGTTTTTTTTTAATCTTTGCAATAAACCCTTCATGTTTTCCCTTCGTAGAAGGTGCACTGTCTGTACATATACTCACTAAATTTACCAAATTCAGTCCAACCAACTTCATGACGTTTATCTTGAAAGTTGTTGAAGATAACTGTTCTCCGTGTTCTGTTCACAAGAGTACCCAAAGTGAGTAACTCTTTATAGCAAAGAAAATCTTATGTTAGTGACCCGAATAAAGTATAAAACCTGTACCAAGTCAGTAGTATCAGTTGATTCATCCAAAGCAACTGAATAATACATATTTTCCTTTTGAAGTATTGCATGAAATTGTTCTTTTAATTGAAGGCTAACTCATACTGCCAGTCAGTTATGGTTCGCTTGGAAAGAGGCGGTTGTTTGTACTTTGAAACATTATTGGGGTCTAAGCATCCTACAACTTTGACAATGTATTCTTTCACAATTTCTGTATCACCGAATGGCTTCCCTTTCCCCTTTTGAATGTGTAAGCTACTTTATAAGTTGCTTCAGTGGCATTATTTCCAGATCTTATTGTTGCTTGAAAGAATTGTCTTTGCTTTGGCTTTTCATCTTTTAATTTCTAGAGTACAACCTTTTGCTCCTCTCCCTCTAATTTAAAATATTTGTGGTCCTTATGAGTGTTAAAAATGCTGATGAGCATTGAGTTTCCTTAATATTGATATTGCAGTATCATAAAGCAAGCAAATCATTTTATCTTTAGCAGAAATAAGATAATACTGCAATTCCTAATGCTCATTAAAAAATCTGGTTTCGTCTTTCAGCATTCTCTTGGTCTTCTTTGACATGATAGGCTGTTAAGCAGACAGAAATAAAAAATGCTGTCGAGCTGTGCAATTATTCACAAATTCTACTTCAGACAGAAACATAGTATATCGTTGTCAAAAGCTGATGACAAACTGGTGTACTCGACCGCCATAAATTCTTGCCAACCAGCCTCATGTGGTAGTGGTGCCAGTCAGGAGGGGGAAGTTAGAACTAAATCAGGAGGGTAGCAGCCATCAATTTAGCCCTTATGGCTTACTAATGTTCTAATTGTGCCGGTTAATCTGGGAGGATTGTTTTGTTGATACTTATTTTATTCTTTGGTATTTTAAATACGTTCATTTTAAAAATAAAATCAAAATAAAAGATGAACAAAAATGTATTAATGAAAATAAAAGCATTTGTTCTGTAAAGTTTGGATTCAGTCAAAAGGCTGCACTTAAGGACCTAAAAGGTCGCAGGTTCCCCACCCCTGAATTAGACTTTTGAGGCTGGAAAGCTAAGCTAAAGATTTACTGTCAGACTGTCTGTAATATTTCTATGAATTGGAAATATAGAAATATTTCCTATTTCTATAGGAGTGTGAAATAGGAAACACTCCTATAGAAATAGGAAATATTTCTATAGAAACACTCCTATAGAAATATTTCCTATTTCTATAGGAAAATAGAATAGGAAACACTCCTATAGAAATATTTCCTATTCCTCTTTTCTTGAGGCCCCCAAATAATTTGGGGTTCCTGGGCCTGTTAGAAAGTGACATTCTTGTCACAGGTCAAGAAGTTGTCATAGAAGAGGTATCAGGCCTGTCTTTTTAAAAGGCTTTTTATTGGCTGTATAAAGTCAACTTTATTTCTTTAAATTAGTCTGGGAATATCTGAAAATATGCCATTCCAGTCAAAGCTTTTCTGAGATAACTTGGGTCTTTAATTGTGTCCTATTTAAAATAAAATAGATTCTTACTGAACTTACGCAAATAACTATGTCGCCGTAAATTAAGGATACTCACAAATAGTTTTAAAATTCTGGAGAAATCAAATAGAAAAAGAAATGTTTCAAATTTTTCTCACAAAAATATATTTTACCCAATTTGTTATAAGCTATACATAGCTCAAAAGAAGAAAGATAATTTTCTTGACTTCTGGAAAACAAAACAAAACAAAAAGAATCATCAATGTTTCAAAAAAATGTATTGCAGTATTTTATTAGGTTAGTCTCATGTAATTAATGTTTGCTCTATTTGAGGTTGGGTTAGCAACCTTCACAAACATGTCAGCTTTTAGTTAACATCTTGGAAGTTTTTTAGCATAATGGTATAATCTCTAAAGTTATCAGAAACTTGTATTTAAGATTAAGAGTACTTGTCAGAGTTCTTTCCATAAATTTCCATAAGGAAGAAGCAAATTTACTGTAGCTAATCATAAACTGGTCTTTTTGAGAAGAATCAAAGAAAAACAGTAATTGCCTATGGATGACAAAGTCTTAAAATAGTTAATGTTAAGAACACAATTGACAAGGAAATTTGGTTATTTTTATGGCATACAACAATTTAACTTAATCATACTTATTACTGATAACATATCAATACATCTCAGAATTTTAGGAATTTCATGCTATTTTGGAACACATATTCATAACACATTTATACAAATATATTGGTAGCCCAAGAAAAGTTAAATACTGTTTCATATTTGACAATGCTTGCTATAATTTTACATAACAAATAAGTTTAATATATCTTTCTTGTACTTCCATGAGCCCTAATATCCAAAAGGTTAATTTGAGGTCAAAAAGACTGACTTTCAAGAAAATTTTGTTTCAGGAAGTTTGTCATGCATCAAAGGTTTAAAACACTTGATTTTACAAAATAAGATCTATTATAGGTCACTGTAAAATAATAGTCATTTAGCCATAGTAATAATTCAAACATTTCAAAAAGCAAAGATATACAGGAGTTTCCCAAATAATAATCATAAGACTTAATAATTTGTTTCTCTCTCTTCTCTTTATTTTTACACTTTATTTAAAAAGTGTAAACACAAAATTTTTTACTATTTTCTATTACTATTTCATAAAAATGTTGTTTAAAAGAGAAAACCAAATTTTATCTTTGTGTTAGTGTATGCTAATGGTAAAGCTAATTTTAATAAAATCTTATGAACAAATTTATCCACTCTAAATTAGTTTGTCTTCAGGACAAGATTTTTATAAAAATTTTAACCTTTTGTAATTTTTATCATTTTCTTTTAAACTTTTTTATATCTTTTTATTTTTATCTGTTTTTTATTCTTTTAAAACGATCTTTGAAATCTCTAAATTAGGTAAAATTATTTTTCCTTTAACAAAAACCACACTTTTATGTCTTTTTATAACCCTTTTTACCAAAAAAAAATTTTTATATACTTTGTATATAGAATTGTTTCTCTTATACCTAATCTCGTTTTAATTACATATATTCAGTACAGTGTTAACTCTTAGTAATCCTTATTTTTATTGAAAAATTTAGGAAGTCTATAATTTGACACAGCTGGTGTGGGGAGGACAGGGGGACTGGGTGATGGTTCTAAGGTCTTGCCATGGTCACTTGTCTATACCTCAAAATTTAGGGGAGGGTGGGAGAGTGGGTGTGGGATAAAAAGAGTACAGAGAACACTATTCTGGTGATGAGTACACCAAAAGCACTGACTTAAGATTTATACAAGATATCCATGTAACAAACACTTGTATGCCCTTAATTAATATTTTGAAATTAAAAAAAATATATTTAAAGGCTAAAAACTAAAAGAAAAGGTCACAGCAAGGTATGTGTAAGGCTTTATAGAAGCAGAGCAGTAATCTCTTATAGCTCCAACTCATAGACAGATAAGTATTGTAGAAGCTGATAGTTTTATGAACTTAAACCATCTATCTAGCTGAGATAGTATAAACCTGCCTGCCCAGTATGTTAAGGGGAAAAAAAATGTCAAATTTTTGAAGAAGTGTTTATTAACAATTTTAAAACTTTTGATTTACCAAACATTATTAAATTCACATAAACTTGAAAAGCATTTGGGCTTATTAATTTATGAGTATTCATTTATTTTTAAGTTAATTTGGTACCATGTGTAGATAATATATAAACATATAGATATATATATATGTGGATACAACATATGACATATACATGTATACACGCTTGAATTTTAGCCATAAGACAAGTAAAATTCACAAGTTTAAAAAGGCAGTTGGATTTAAACTTTTTCTTAGTGAATGGAAAGGGTTAAAGTTTATCTGCAGAAGCCCTTGTTGAGTTTTAGAGAAAAGCAGGTAGCAAATTTCCATCTCAGAGAGACAGAATCTAAACCTTTTTTTTTTTTTTAAGGAGTTTGGTTGTGTCAGAAGATAAAAAATGGTTGTTGAGGTAACACAAAAATCTTAGGAATTTACTATAGGGTTTTATAAGGAGACATACAAATGAATTTAGAGGAAATTCAGTAATCCCTTCAAAATAAGTAGTTATATATTAGAGTATTCTACCTTGGAGACCAATCTATTTAGGTAGGTGGCCTTTTAATTTAGTCTGTTTTTCAACTGAACCACTGAGCTTGGGCCAGAGCCCACATTGAAATCTCAGTTCCTCAAAAGAGGGAGAGGCCATGGGACTGAGCCATGAAATGTTTTCATAGAGTTTTTCCTTACAACCACATTTTTCTAAGTGTTTAAACTGTACTCTTTCTTATCTAAGGAGCTAAGAAAAGAGAAGCCCCCTATAGTGTAGTCAGCCACCTCTAACTTTGTCATTCATACTTAGTCATTATATACACCAAGGTCAAATTTTTTCACAATGCAAAGTAAGTTTTGGTACTCCAAAAGGCCAAAGAGATCAGGTAGTGCAATATAAAAAAGCAGAGTTTTATACCTGTGAGGAATCTGTTTACAACTCTTTAGACTCCAAAAAAGGGGGTGAGTAGCAACTTTTTCTGAATTTTTTATGGGGTCTGAGTCATTAGTTCCTTCTAGTTTTTTTTTTTTTTTTTTTTTTTAATCTGGTGGTGTTAAAGATGGCAAAGAGGCAGGAGTAGGGAGGAGTAAAAGTAAATGGGAGGACAATTCTTAAGAAAGGAAACTAACAGAGGGACTAAGCATGTAATTTTTTTAGTGAGAGAGGTTTTCAGCCCACTGAGAAATTTTTAGAGACAGAGAAAAGAGGCCTTAAAACAATGTGTATTTATTGTTATTAGGCAATGTATATAGCCCAAATATTAGTTTGAAGTAGGTCAACTTTTGACTATAGAGCTCTTTTTAAAAAATGAAGTCCTTTTAAATCTCCTATTATCAGACTTTAGCTGGGACAAACAGCTGATATTTCTGGCTTTTTAACTTTTAACTAAAGGTACCCTTCTCAAACTATTAATCATAATCCTTAATCAAGGATGCACAGGGTTATCTCCAAAGAAGTGTAAAGCAGTTTTTGTGAGGTCCAGAGCCACACCAAAAACAGCTCTAAGAAAGCAAAGTTTTGTTAGACACAAACGGGGTACAACCCACATTTCTGTCTAGCCATATTTTCTAAAGTCTCAGATTTTCAGCTGACCATGTACACATAAAGTCCGCAAAGCCTTGTGCACTCCCCAACAGACAGAGGAAGGTGGGAAATCAGAAGCTGTCCAAGGAAGGGAAAAGTATCAACAATAGATGAGTACCCCAAAAAGTCAAAAGTTACATAAATATCAAACCAAAACAGACTCATTTCCTGACTGAGAATCAAACCCAGGCTGCTGGGGTGAAAGCACAGAATTTTAACTATTAGGCCACACGATGACTGGCCTTTGTTATTCCTGCAGAAGCAGTGCCCACAGGGGTAGTGTACAAAGGATTTTATCTTAGTTTTAGGTCAGATTTTTGCTCTTTAATTTTGTCAGAGAATTTTTAAAGCTAGCCATGATATTAATACTATTACGTGTCCTTTGTTTTAATTTAATTTTTCTAGCAATACAAATAATGTTACCAGAAGTTCAGCACTTGTCCATGAGGCCACATCAGGAGAATGAGGACAAGTGGTTTTAGGAGAAGGAAAGGAAGGTTTATTAATTTGCTGGCAAATGAGGAGAATAGCAGACTCAAGTCTTAAAGTACCATTTTCCTATCTATTAGCAGAAACATAGAGCTTTTAGGGTATTGTTTAACTACAGTTGATGGTTCTGATCAAAGACAATCTTAAGACTTCGACCTGGACAGACCACTGCCCTCTGTCAGGAATGCAGGTTTTAATACCCAAAAAGATTGAGTTTTTTTATTTTTTATTTTAATGAGACAGCTCATAAAACAATTTACCCTTTTTCAAGCCATTTCCTCTGTTACAATAAAACATTTGTTTAGAATACAAGATCTCCTAAAAATCTTTCTTTTTCTAATTTAGGAATCTAATTTATAGGATCCATCTTTTAGCCAGTAATTTTTAGCAATGTACTTAACCCAAAGCCACCCAATCCAATATCTTCTTCAGAGAAGAAGCAGTCTCAGAGATCCCACTCATGTTTTCAGAATTAGGCTAAGATAAAATAAAGGTTGAGATGACTAAAGCCCCTTAGTCTTTGTGTGACTTCTTACGATACACACTCCAGAGAGCTTGTCACATCTGGAACAAAATCTCAGGTTCCCAGCCATTTTTATGCTGGCTGCCTGGTGTAATCTGAAAATAATGTCCTGTGATGTCCACTTGACTGGATTGCATAGAGAGGCCAAGAGCCTGGCCAGTAAGAAATCCTTACCAATTTTGCCAGCAGATCAGGTCCCTGGGTTCTCTTCACTGGCTTCTAGAAGAGCGGAGCAGCTTTGTTGATCCTATTGACTATCTATGCCAGACTATAGGGACCTTAAAGATTTGCTGAAAAATCACTGACGTGAGGCAGATTGATTAATAGAAAAGAGTGCACAAATTCATTAATGTGTATACATGGGAGCCTTCAGAATGAATATTCAACCCTGCAGTGAGGTACACAGTTTATAAAGAATGGGGGCTTGGATTGTGGCAAAACAATTTTTAGTAGCTGGAAAGATTATGGGAGGGAGAATGGAAGAAGCTTGGTTAGCAAAGGTGGTTTTGTTATGTAAATGAAACTTCACAGGTAGCAGTCCTCAGGGAGAATAGATGGTAAATGGGTAGTTCCCCTCCACCAGACCTTTAAAGGTGTCAGACTCCCATTTAATCTTCCTAGATGGGACAAAGGAAGACTTGGCTAAATTAATAGAGACTCTACTCTCTACAGATGCAAATTTACCCCTACAAACAACAGCTTTGCAGTGTTACTTCCATCTGCTGGACCTGTGATAGCCCTCTCAAAATATGTCAAAAAATAAATATTTTGGGATAAAATATTCTGACTTTCTTCACTTCCACAGGCATGCTTGTTCACTATAGGTACTGTAGCTTAGCATTGCTAAATCAGTGTGTATGGAAAGATCTAGAAGGCTCTGACTAGAGATGAGGTTGGCAAGGTGACAGAGGCCAGGTTTTGAAGGGAGGAAAGAGTAGTTATGCTATTCTGTATTAAGGGAAACATAGAAATGGGAGGGAAACATAGAAATGGAAGGTTGGTTCTTTGCATGTGTTTAGTACTGTGCTGGAGTAGGAAAGGGGCATGGATAAGGTCACAGTTAAGGCCAAAAGTTTGGTTTTACCAGTTAACTCATTGATAATCATGATTGGGATGCCAATTTCTACTGGAATCACTAAAGATTGATTAGAAATCTGGCATGAAAATTTAATATTGGATTTGAAATATAGATAAGCAGTGTGGACTAAGTCAGTGTACTTTTTTTCTCCTGGAAAGTTTCCTTGGTGTCAATGGAAAAAAGCCAAACTCTGTAAAATAATTTTAAAGAGATTTATTCTGAGCCAAATTTGAGGACCATGACCCGGAGCTACTCCCAAGAAGCCTTGAGCAAGTGGACTCACTGGCTGGATTACAGTTTGGTTTTATTTCAGGGAGACAGGGGTTACAGGTAAAGTCATAAACGAATACATGGCAGGCATACATTGGTTTGGCCCACAAAGGTGGGCCATCTGGAAGGGTGGGGGTGCTTACAGGTTATAGGTGGGTTTAAAAATTCTTCAACTTGTAATTGGTTAAAGACATGAAGCTTTGTCTAGAGGCTTGGAATATTTCAACATAAGGAGCTGTTATCAGAGATAAGCCACTAGACATAGATTTGTTGTGTAA
>CAUYRT010024346.1:0-52159 GCA_963574885.1 Lepilemur ruficaudatus | reverse complement strand
CAAAAATTTTATTGGGGGAAAACTACAAAACATTTACAGTACAATGTTTACAGTCACAATTTGTAGTGAGCTGACTTCCCAAAATGTATTACCACTCAAGTTGACTTATCTTGTTACATTCAAAAACCTACTCTGTCAAAGTAATTATAGTTTTATGGGAAAAAAATCCCTCTTCTATCTGGTTTATTTCATTGAATTGAAATAGAACTAAACTACAAACTGTGTATAATATACAAGGGATGTTTCAAAAATGCAACTGTTGTGAGCAATACTCAGTAGAAAGCAAGCTTGGTGAGACCAAGGGCTCTGCATCATACACTGCTGTGTCTCCAGCTCCTCTATCATTGCCAAACAGATAGTAGTGTTTAAGATTTGTTTGTGAATGTTAAACACCTCATATTCCCATCCAATAGTACAAATGACAATTCTGAAGAGGAAATCTTCAGGCTTCAAGCTCTCAAATTCTGGAGATGGTCATACCCACCCCGTCTCTCACTTTGCACCAAAAAACTGCATCCGTCTCTTACTGGAGAAATACTCTAGCAAGACCCAAATCTGTCTACATTCCTCCATTACCTTTCCCATCCTCTTCATCCAAACACACTGTTGCCTGGCCTCTTACTTTCATGCTTGGCTCACTCCTGAGCATCTGCCGGGTCTCAGCTTCAATTTCACTTGTAACTTAAGGGTCCCCATCATTGACCTGACCACACTATGTAGATCCTTTGGGATTGCAGCCTTAGCATCCTGGATTTTTTCACGAAAGCAAGCACACATCACAGTGATCATTATATAATTCTCTGAGTATTGTTCAATGCTAATTTCCTTGACTAGACAATAAACTCATTGGTAGCAGGGACTGTATCTGTCTTATTCCCAACTAAGTTCCTAGTCCCCAGTGATTCATAGTTGGAGCAGGCACTCCATAAATTTTTGTTGAATCAATGAATAAATGGAGGGAGGGGATAGAGGGAAGCGGAGAGGGAGGGAGGAAGGGAAGGAGGGAATCAAGAAGTAGATTGGATGACTTAGTAGGTTGGATGACTTAGTGTTTCTTCAGATTTGCTTAAGTCCTAGTGACACATCTTGCTCCTAGTAGACTGGTCTTGGCCATTTCTTGTTTCCTCAGATGTGTGTGTGCATGTGTGCTTTTGAGGCTAGTTTGATGGGCTGTCTATATTTCCATATAATCCAAAATACTAGAACTAACCCATGTTAAATCACTTTTTATTTAATAATTATTTTATAAATTAGTAAATGAAAATCTTTGTGTCTGAAATGGAGGAATATTTTTCTTTTAACTCACATTGAACATTAGTTTCTTATTCCGGACCTTAACCACTTGCTGGACTTTAACAAAATGTGTGCATTGTACACATAGACTTGCATACATGTGTAATCAGTGGCCATGTTTTCTTACATCCTCAAACATTTTATCCTATCATGGTATACTCTTTAAGAACCCTTATTTAATTTTCTCTCAGTTTTTTTCATCTGATAGATAACTGGTCTGACGAGTTGATTCCATGCTTTATGACATAAGCGAGATTAGATCCAGAAATTAGCAATTATAATGACATGCTGAATAAGGGAAGGAGTTGGGTTTGCCCCCGACAGATGGTAGTGCAGGGGGAGCTTGAGGAAGCTGGTGCTGAAGGCTCTTCTCTGGTCCTTGGTCCTCGGTCCGGCAGGAAATGGCAAGGCTTAGACATGTGGCAGGATGGTTTAGCCTCTGACAACGGAAGCAACTTCACAGACCCTTTGATAAAGAAAAGCAAGACAGGCTTTGCTCATTCACTCCTGTCTTAGATCTCACTCCCCAGAGCAGATTCTGAGATGAGGATTTGTGTTCAAGTGACTAAGGAAATTGCCAAGGACAAAACAGTAAGGAAGCAGGGAAACAAGGGGATGAAGGCGTGAACACCAAGCAATGCGGGGTGAGGGCTCAGCCTCAGCGTGAACTCACAGTGCTTCCAGAACATTCATCACACTGCAGCGTTTGCCCCATCTGGAGGCAGGAGAGCCAGGTGTGCACCCTCCTGCACAAGTTCATCACTGCAGGTGGCACCAGGGGCACCTCAGCCGTCAGAGAGCCAGAGCAAAGTGGCTGCAGTCCCTCATGGATCCTCAGAAGAGGGTTGCAAGTGTAAGCTGTTAGGAGCGAGGTTCAAACAGAAGTCAGAAGCTGGAGAGTGAGAGTCCATACCTGGCAAAGGGGTCCAGAGGAATTGGGTGGAACATCTATACCATCGGCTACGGCTCCCCTGCCATTTAAACACCCCTGAGGTTTAAACTTCTGCTATTTTATTGACTTCTCTGCAGGGAAAAAAAAATGATATCCTCTGATAGTCAACCTTTAGTAGCTCCTTTTTTCATCTTTATTTAATACATGTAGTTACTGTCACATATACTATTTTCCAGTAATTAGCCCCAGCAGCTACATTTTCTTGAGTCATTAATAAAGAATTATATACTTTGCTTTTCATGTTAGGTCACAGGACTATATGGAGGTCAATATCTTGTTAATAATGAACGATTGATTATATTCAGTGATATGAGTCCTATGTGGAACAGATAAACCACAAATTTTGCTGACTCTTTGAAAGGTTCTAAACCACTGGCCATCTCTTAGCTACCTATTAATTCGCCCTCCCAGATTTATTTAATCCAGTGAAAGAATAATTCAAAATGTACATTATTCTCAAGACTCAAAGCCACATTAGTCCACGGTTGTCAGCAACTCTGGTCCATGAAGGGGACGCGGTTACCTGTGAAAAATGCTTATTCTATGTCTCAGTATTAATGGGGGTCACTGTGCCAGTGAGACCTGCCCGGACGTGGAGATGTGATCGTTCAGCATCTATCATCCTCTTACATTTAAGACACTCTCTTTTTAAGTGTACAATCACTGCTCCAATTTCTGAGCTTGAGATTGGTCTGTTTAGGAATTCTGTTACCTCCTGGGTGAACTTAGGAAGGTTGTATGTTTCCAGGAATCTGTCCATTTCCTCCTCGTTACATAGTTTTTGAGCATATAGATTTTTATAGTAATCAAAGATAATGTTTTGTATTTCTGTGGTGTCTGTACTGTAAATGCTTTGTAGTTTTCCCCCAATAAAAAAAAAAAAGAGAGAGAGACACTCTCTATGAGGCTGGAAATACATACCTGGTTTGGGAACTTCTCTCCAAAAGTTCAGTGCCAAAACAGGACCAGAGTCACTCTTAAAATAAAACCCCAGGTTTATTCTGTTTCTCAGGGGCTGACTGGCTGCCTGCTTTGCTTCCTTCCTTTCTGTTTTTATTTTACCCTTTTATCCAACAATTATTTACTGAGCGCCTACTAGGGGCCAGGCACTGTTTGTAGGACTACAGCAGGGACAAAATACACAAAGCCTCCCCTTATTGAATCTTTCGTTCTAGTAGTAGGAACACACACACACACACACACACACACACACACAAGTAATCATAGACCATGGAAAGTGCTGTGAAGGTAGTAAAGTGAGGTACAGGACGGAGTGACTCTGATGAGGCAGGCAGGGCTGAGTGGTGTCTTTACAGAGGTGCCATCTAAGAAGGAGCCAGTTCTCTAATGATCGAGAATTAGACTTTGCTGGGTGGAGGGAGTAATGAGTGTGAAGCTTCAGGCCAGCAACAAGCTTGATGTGCTCCAGAAAAGGTGGCCAGTGTGGCTGGAGAGAAGACAAGAGGAGAATGCTCATGAGCCCTGAGAGGTCAGCAGGCAGAGGATCATTTAAGGCCTCCTAGGCCATAGGAAGGACATAGACCTCTGAGAATTCATGAGAGGGTTGTAAGTAAGAGCATGACTTGATCTGATTGGTTTTTAAAAAGGTAGGTGCCTGCTTTGCTGCTGGCGAGGATGTAGGTAGAAGCAGTGAGCCAGGACAGTAATGATGGCAGGTGAGACTGCCTGAGGATGCTGTGGGCATTTGAGAAGGGGAGGTGCCTGTGGTAGATTTTGGGGGGCAGTGACAAAGGACTTGACACTTATTACTGGGAAGTCCTTGAGCAGGTCATTGAATTTTGCTTGGCCTCCATCTTCTCATCTGAAGGT
This sequence comes from Lepilemur ruficaudatus, assembly GCA_963574885.1. Classification (NCBI taxonomy): domain Eukaryota; kingdom Metazoa; phylum Chordata; class Mammalia; order Primates; family Lepilemuridae; genus Lepilemur; species Lepilemur ruficaudatus. The sequence continues at coordinate 48,084 of CAUYRT010024346.1, read as the reverse complement.
TGGGGATGATACCCATGTACCTACCCTAGTGTGTTCTTATGAGGATTAAATACATTAATATTTAATTAATATTTACTCCATGTAAAGCTCTTATAACACTTTTGAGCAAATAGTAGTCAATACATATTTGTTATTTTTTAAATTGTGACTATTGGATGTGCATAGGGAGGAAGCGAGGTCGACACCTGGACTGGGGACTCAACTACACAGCTTGTTGTCTGTGTGCACAGGCGATGCCCCGAGGACTTTGAAGGCTCTCGGAGGCTCTTGATATAATTTTGCTGCTGCTGTTTCATGGTGACCACAGCCATTAGCTCGTGTAGCTCTGTCTCTCCTTGCCTTTTTATCTGTACATGGGACACAAGCTAACTACCCCTTCAGGAAACTTCCAGAAAAAGCATGAAGCTGAATTGCATGTTATACCTAGCAGTCTTTGTATTTTTCAGTAGAGAAGTTATTAATTTTTCCCAAATGAACAAGGTGAAAATGACTGCATGCCATAGCGAGCAAGACTGTGCAAACCTACCCCCAGTGGCCGAGGGAGCGGGGAGGCCGAAGGAAGAGGCTGACCAATCCAGTTTCTCAGAGAGAAACATTTAATAGGGACTTAGGAAGAGAAGCCATGTCTGGGATGGCTGGGAGATTGTGTATACCTGCACCCACCCTCCAGAACGTGTTCTTTGTAAAAGCAAGCTTCTAGGGTAAAGACATGTACAGCCGGTCATGTCTCAGACTTTCTTGCGAAATCGTGACCGCAGGGGAAGTTAGATAAACATCTTTATAAAGGGTTATCTATGCTGTAGGCATTGCTTCTTTACGAGGCATTATCTATGCTACAGGAACACCTTGGTATGCAGGAGTCAAACTTGGGTCATCAAGGTGGTTTTGCTTCAAGATGGCGTCACTCTTGTCATGCAACAGGCTGTTTTCCTACAGACTGACTGAAAAAAGGGATACGGTTTTTAATCTAAAGTTTATATGTTCCATGACTGTGAAATCCACGTGTCTTGGTGCCTGTGTTTATATCTAATGTAGTGTGTAAACAAGAACAAAAGGGAGGAACATGGTTGCTCCTATTGGAGCATAGTCGGATAAGATGGTAAGATCAGTGAAAAGAAAAATTAAAATTGGATCGGAAAAAACAATGTCAAGGAAAAAATACCACAGGCCTTCTATTGTGCACACAAAAAGAATAACTTGGATGCCATAAAAAAAAGTTAATGAATGCAGAAACCCATTCCATTAGTGCAGATAGGATATTTTGGGTCAATGACTTCTTAATCTTGGAATCTGGAACTCAGGTCTGAGTCCTGGCTCAGATTATTACTAATTATAAGCATGTAACTTCTCTTTTAAATTCCACCTTTTTTTGTCAACGGTGCTGAGCTAGTATTCTACCTCACAATATTCTTAGAAAAAAAATCAACAAAGGCAATATATTAAAAAGAAATCTACTAATTATATGTTTAATACTGTGAGTATGTTATTCCATAAATACTAATCCAACTCTGAGAAATCAGGACCCATTTGGACCCTTGTCATTATGTTTTCACATAAATGGCACTTTAACTTCAAGGTGAATGTTGACCCCAGGAGAGTCTGGGAGTTTTTGTCCCTGGTTCAGACAGTAGAGTCATAAATAGCAGTGTTCACTTTAGCATTAACCATTACCCTCCAGATGGGTTACCTCCTTAGAGCAGCCCTTTTGCAGAAGGATTGTATCTATATTTTGATTTTTTTTCCCTTAAAGTTCTCTATCATGCATGAGAGTTTGGGTGATTCAAATTAGAATGAATGCCATCTCTCCCATTGTGGTTGTTGCGATTTCTCCCTTTGTTCAGCCGGGGGTGTGGACATTGGTGGAGGGGACGAGGCTTCTCTCCTGTTAGCCAGCATGACGCATAGCCCTGGAGATCCTTCTGAAATGCACACAACCATTCTTGCTTTCTTCACTCTCAAGATAACTCCCGGCACATGTTATCATTCCATTTGAGTGAGGACAGCATGTTCCTAGCAGATATTTCAGGATACACACACACACACTGGAAAGAAATAACAAAGCCTCCTGCAAAGTCATCCTCATCTATGCTGCTTTCTCTCTTTCTTTATCCCTAGGTAAGTGTGAAATCGGCTGGGCCTATTACTGCACGGGAGCAGGGGCCGCCGCCGCCATGCTGCTGTGCACGTGGCTGGCTTGCTTTTCCGGCAAGAAACAGAAGCAGTACCCATACTGAGATGGAGCCCCCAAGAGCAGACAGAGGAGGAGATGGGCCAAAGTGGCTTGAAAGGGGCCGAAGCATCCAGCTACATTCAAGAGGTGGAATAGTGGCTCTAATCCAAGGCAACGCTAATGAAATGAAACCCAATAAAACCAGGAACATTATATAGGAAGGAAGGGGTATGGGAGATTTGTGAAAAGAACTGGAAAGTATGGAATGACAGAGAAAAATGGACCAAAGGCTAAAAATATTTCAGGGTGTTGGGTGTTTCTATTCCACAGAGTATTGTTAATGTTTAACAAACACACACACAACAAATCTATATATGCAAACAAGGGTTTTGTTTGTGCTTTCGGTGTTTTTTCTTTTTTTTTAAAGGTGAGGACTCAGAAAATCCAAAGGGCTAGTAGAAACAGTGTTATGTTGGGCAGCAGGGTACCCTGCAGATGTTCCCCGTGGGTCATGGCACTCCTGAAAGCACACAAGCACACACAGACACACGCACCCACACACACGCCCACGCACACACATGTGGATTGTTGCACAGACCGTACGGGAAGTTTGGTGGTGCCATTATTCCTCTGTTTTCTTTTTAATATACATTTAAAATACAGTATTATCACTTTATAAAGCATACATTAAGCCTAATAAATGGACCAACAGCCACTCTATCAGTATTTTATATACCCTGCATAAACTCCTTACACCTTCAATGTGTTTTCAGTGTTTATGCAGACCTTTAGCGTTAAGCCTTCGTATTTCAATGTTATTCAAAGATATGCAATATTTCTCTGAGTAGCTTCTGCTATGATATTCTTATGAAGTAAGAAGGACGACTTCTGTCCATTGTTAGGAGAGAATTCAGCTGCAGACATGAGAGTGATAAGAGACATTTTCCAGGCATTGGATCTTGTTTTCTTTTGTCCATTATTGTTCTGTGCTGTACCACGTTGATTTCAATATTCATTTTGTAAAAAACTACAAAGTGCTATTTTGTTTGTATTTGAAAAGCTCTGTGAATAAATTCTCTCTTTGATCAATAGTGAGATGAGTCATGGCGTGTTAACTCAGTTATAGAGTTTGCCTCTTTAATTTCTTAAATATTGCCTTTCCATTACAACCGTCCTGTAAACTCTCCTTTTCTCTTTTAAAGCCTCTCAATAATTCACTCACTAATCATCCAACTAGGCATAGTTTTAGGCACACAGTGTACTAAAGGCGAATAAGACATAGTTTCTGCTTTCAAATCAAATTCTTCGCAGCCAGAATTCTAACTTCCTCCTTGTTGCATTTCAGTATGACCGAGTTCTTATGAGAGAAAAATTTCAGGTCTATTTGGTATTAAGTCTGAGAATATGGGCAATAGTCAGATATGTTGTAGGGCAATAAGAGCCAGATCATGGCTCAGGGGGCTGTCTGGACTGCTAGTTTCCAGGATGATGACAGTGTTGTCACAGCTGCCGGTGACGTGCTGTTCCTCCACCTACCATGAGGTGCTGGGTTTCTTCTGTACTTCTGTTCCAGGGACATTTTTACACCACAGTCCTTCAGGGATCTTGGCCATTGGAGGGAGGTTGTCTCATACCGCTTCCCCCAGCAGAAAACCTTGACTAAAGAGAAAGGTTTGGGTCCTTTCATGCCCCCTTAACAGAGCCAGCTCTTGCAGGGGCAAAGATTGCATACCGGGTAATGGATGTATTATTTTATTAAGCAAGTCTGACTTATTGTAGCAAATCCTTAAAAATTCAGCTTCGGTTAGATTCTAAATTATGTGCTCTTCATATTTGGAAATCGAACATTCTGGCTATTTATACATGTAACTATATTTTCTATGCTCTGTATACATATTTATCAATTTAACTTGAACATCTGAATATCACACTTGCTTCTGGTCCTTTTAATCCTTCCAGGGTGAGGAGCCATACTGCTCTGGAAGAACGATACAGGAATGTGGCCAATAAAATTCTGGACTTTCTGAGGCTTCGTTGGCATGGAGAAAGTCATTCCGCTCTCAGATGCTTAATTCATAATGTGCTGAATGTCATTTGATTGTGTCTCATTGTCTGCTGAGCAGGGGCTTCTCCACACTGTGGTTTCCTGCAGAGAAGAGAAGATTGCACTTTGCTTCCTCAATTAGCCCATTATTTTCACCTATAGCTGGTGCTTTTCACATTTTTTTTAACTGCACCTTCCTGTCAGTAGAGTGTTATGACTTCTTAGATCCCATTATCAAGTTGGAGTTCTCTATGGAATTCATTAAGCCCTAATTCTTTAGACAGATTTAAGGATGTCAATGTCATTTTTATGTAGTCCATATGATTTTAGACATTAGTGAGCCTCACTAGAATAAAAATCCAGCCACTCTTTCATAATAAAGTCAAATGACAAACCCTTACATCACAAGGGCTAATCATATCATTTGATTTTTTCCTTTTTTTAGTTCAAGATGTCCCAGCATTTCATGAGAAACATCTAATTTATTAATAATTATGTATACTACTTTCCAATTGAAAATCAAGATTCATGAAATAATAACAATAATAGCAAGTCTGTGAAAATTATATATTCACAGGATTCTTACTGACGTACACTTAAGAGGCAAAACATTTTTCCATTTTCACAACCTCAAAGGGTTTCATTGCTTGCCCATGCCTGTGAGGTGAGTGGGGAGTTTACCTTGTTTTCAGAAGAGAAAATGACGTGCAAAGAAGTGAATCAATGGAATTTAATTGACTCTTCCAATTTTCAGCAATTCATTCATGTATTTGGATAATAGTAATTGAGCCCCTGCTACTTGGTAGGCATTGTACTAGAAATGAAGTGCTAAACAGAACACAGCCCCTGCTCTCAAGTTGGTCCTGAGCTTGTGGGGAAGAAGTAACAAGAGCATCAGTGATCATTCTGCCATATGTCAACGGACTCCCAAAGACAGGGAGGAAGTTCCTCCCAGAATCCTGCACACACAAATTAAACAGGCATAAAGAAAGATGATGTATTACAATGTTCTGCTCTTCAAAAGGCATCATTCAGAAAATGAAAAGGTGAGCCAAGACTGTAAAAGGTCATATATCTGGTAAAGAACTTGTATTCAGAATATATAAATAACTCTCTCAGATGAATAATAAAAAGACAACCCAATTTATTAAATGGGTAAAAACATGGATGGGGTAGTTCTCAAAAGAGTATATACAAATGGCCAATAATTACATTGAAAAGGTTTTCAACATCATTAGTTGACGAGAAAATGAAACTTGGAGAACCACAATGAAACACCACATAACATACGCTAGAATAACCAAAAACTTAAAATATTGGCAACATCAAATATTGCCAAGTATGGTTGGAAAAACAAAAGGCAATTTCTTACTAACTTAACTGCAGTAATTCCTCCCCTAGGTATTTATGCAAAAAAAAATTATGTCTACATAAAGATTGTATAAGAATGTTCATTTCAGTTTTACTCATAATAACCCTAAACTGGGAACAACTCAGATGTCCACCAATGCATAAATAAATTGTGGATTATTTAAACAGTGGACTACTCAGCAATAAAAAAGAATGAACATCTGGTGTGCACAATAACCTAGATGAATCTCACAGAAATTATGTTGAGCAAAAGAAGGCAGACATAGGGGGAAACTAATATTGGTGATAGAAATTGGAATAGTGTTACCCTCTTATGAAGGTGGGGGATTGACTGGTGAGGACACAGGAGAACTTCTTGGGATAATGAAAATGTTCTATGTATTGATTGGGATGGTGTCCAAATGGTGTATACGCTTGTCTAAATCCATCGATAAGAGCACTTATGGACTGCATTTTAGGGTATAATTGTACCTTAAAAAAAGAGAGGTGGGGAGGGCCGTAAGGGTTGGTGGAACTGTGAGTGGTCTCACTTGGTGTGGCAGCAGTGAGGAAGGGTTAGTTTGGGGCAGGTGGGAGATGAGGCTTAAGAAAGGCAGGAAACACTTTGTGTGCCATGGTAAGAGAACTAAAACTTAAAGCCAATCTTGGAGGCAGTGAAGGGCTCCAAAGCATGGGGGAAGGTGGTAAGAGCAACTTGTGTTTTTTGGAGAGATCCCTGGAGGTGAGAAAAAGGAGGTGAACAAATAGGGTGACGTCATCTAGGTGTGAAATGATAGGGCCAGACTGGGCAAAATCAGCAGAGGTGCAGAAGCTGGGACAGATTAGAGAGGACAGGATAAAATCAGTACGTCCCTGGAATGTAAAAGGTGGGGAGAAAGAGAGTTGGGTGGATGCCAACGCCACAGACAGAGACAGGGTCTGAAAAAAGAACATGGTACTTCACAATGTACACATGTCGTAAAACATCATGTTGGACACCATGAATAAATACAATTTTTATTTGTCAATTAAAATTAAATTTAAAGAGAAAAGAAAGAGGCTGTCAACCCAGAATTCTATACCCAAGGGAACAAAAACAAAAATTTCAAATAAAGACCTTTTTCAGACACATCAAAAAAAAAAAATGAGTGTAATTAACGACTTGTGTGTGAGATGCCTGGAAATATTCAGGTGCATATGCTTAGTGGGCTGAAAATTAAGGCCTGAGGCTCAGGCAAAATTTTGGATATACAGTCATGTGTTGCTTAATAGAGGGATATGTTCTGAGAAATGCATCATTTCATCACTGGGGGAACATCATAGAGTGTACTTACACAAACATAAACGACATAGCCTACTGCACACCTAGGCCCCATGGTATACTATGATATACCATAGTGTGGTATGCTATACTCCTGTACTAGGAGCCTATTGCTCCCAGGCTACAAACCTGTACAGCATGGAACAGCACTGAATACTGTAGGCAATTGTAACACAGTGGTGTTTGTCTAAGTATATGAAAACATAGAAAAGGTGCAGTAAAAACATGGTATAAAAGATAAAAAATGGTACACCTGTACAGGGCACTTACCATGAATGGAGCTTGCAGGACTGGCAGCTACTCTGGGGGAGTGAGAACAGAGAGTGAGTGTGGAGGCCTAGCAGTGTGCATTACGGCACACTACCGTACGCTTTAAATACAGTGTGAGCCTAGGTTACGCTAAATTTATTTTAAAATATTTTTCATTCTTCATTAATGAATTAACCTTAATTCACTATAAGATTTTTACTCTATAAACTTTTTAATTTGTTTTACTTTTTGATTCTTTTGTAATAACTGCTTAAAACACAAACACATTGCACAGCTGTACAAAAATACTTTCCTTTATATCCTTATTCTATAAACTTTTTTCTACTTAAAAAACAATGTTCTTTAACATTTTAAACTGGTTCATTAAAAACTAGGACAAAAGCACACATTAACCTAAGCCTACATAGGGTCAGGGTCATCAGTGTCACTGTCCTTCCCTTCCACGTCTTGTCCCACTGGAAGGTCTTTAAGCAATAACACGCACGGAGCTGTCATCTCCTATGATAACCATGCCTTCTTCTGGACACCTCCTAAAGCAGTGGTCCCCAGTCATTTTGGCACCATGGACCAGTTTCACAGAAGACAATTTTTCCACAGATGGGAGGTGTGGGAGGATGGTTTTGGGATGATTCAAGCGCATTACATTTACTGTGCAGTCAGACCTCTCTGCTAATGATAATCTGCATTCGCAGCTGCTCCCCAGTGCTAGCATCACCACCTCAGCTCCACCTCAGATCATCAGGCATTAGATTCTCATGAGGAGGCGCAACCTACATCCCCCGCATGCGCAGTTTGCAGTAGGGTTCAGTGTCCTTTGAGAATCTAATGCCGCTGCTGATCTGACAAAAGGTGGAGCTTATGCAATGATGCCAGTGATGGGGGAGCAGCTGTATATACAGATGAAACTTCACTCGCTTGCCCATCACTCACCTCCTGCAGTGTGGCTGGTTCCTAACAGGCCACGGACAGGTATCAGGACAGGTATCAGGTATCAGTCTGTGGTCTAGACATCAGGGACTGCAGTCCTAAAGGGCCTGCCTGGGGTTGTTTTACAGTTATTTTTTTTTTTTTATAAGTAGAAGGAGTACACTCTAAAATAATGATAAAAAGCATAGTATAGTAAACATAAACCAGAAACATAACTGTTTATTATCATTTTCAAGTATTATGTACTGTGCTATAATTTTATTTTTTATCTTTTCTGATTTCAGTATTATTTTTAACTGACATCAAAACTGTACATATTTATGGGGTACTCATGATATTTCAATACATGTATACAATGTGCATTATTTAAATCAGGATAATTAGACTATCCATCACCTCAAACATTTATTATTTCTTTGTGTCGGGAACATTCAAAATCTGCTTTTCTAGCTATTTGAAAATATACAATAAAATGTTAATTATAGTCATCCTACAGTGCAGTTGTATGTGCTATAATTTTATACGACTGGCAGAGCAATAGATTTGTTTACATCAGAATCACCACAAACGTGAGTAGTGCATTACACTGTGATGCTACAGCAGCTACAATATCAGTAGGCAAGAGGAATTTTTAGCTCCATTATAACCTTACAGAACCACTGTCATATTTGCAGTCTGTCATTGATCGAAAAGTCTGTAATAGTGCATGACCGTATAGATAACAGATGTGGGCAATATCAGTGAACATGCAGTCAATAAGAAAGAATGAATGCAGAAGAAAAAACGTTAGTGAAAATCATCATTTAAAGGATAAAACACTAAAAGGATTTTTGTTGGGGCAGCCAGAGATGTCAAAGGAAATTAAAAAGCAGATGCTGTAGACACCAATGGAGGAGAATAGAATTTCAAGAGGGAGAGGGTTCTCAGTAGTGCTTATGGCAAATGTCTTGGGGGAGTCATACTGTGTTGATTTGATTTGGTAACTAGAAGTTTAACAATGACCTCAGAAAAAAGTGGTTTTAGGAGAGTGGTGGGGGTGTTAGTGAAATTGTTAGGGGTAGAGGAGCGAATAAGAGATGAAGAAGAAGTGACAATTATAGAATAATCTTTCAAGAAACTTAGCTGAGAAGGGAGAGAGAAAGATGAAATTCATTGTGCATTTTTATTAATAGAAAAAATACCATCTTTGTAGAAACTTTTTTTGCAATCCTTGGGGACCGGGGTGAATTTGTCGGAACAGCCAATGTTCACGCACCCTTCTTCGATTCAGGCTTCTCTTAGAAAGTGGAGCAGGTTTCTCCAGAGAGTTCTCATGGAAGAGAACTTCCATGGAAGAGAGTTCTCATGAAAGTCCACCAGATTGTTATAGCAGGTTCCACCAGGCCCACAGGACCAAGAAGAAATTACCTTTTATTTCAAGAGAAATATTTGAGGGAACTGAATTAGACTAATTCCCCGGAGCAAGGCAAGAAGATCCCATGAACCAGATGCCTGCACCAGCATGTAGCAGTCTGTGTCCGTGAGAGAAAACAACTGACGTTTTCCTGCAGGAGTTCACCTGTTGTAGAAAGAGGACAATATTCTACGATCCAAGACATCTTTAGTTCTGTATTTGTAGTGCTAATCCTAGTTTCATATGCTCAAGTGATAGTTAAAATAAATATATCTGAAAACAAATTTTTGGCAATAATGAAAAATGAGATTATTTTTAACATGAACAGGAGCAAGGAGAGAGCTCAGTGTTGTGAGGCCATCTGTGGCCACACAAGCTAAATTACTTCCTCCAGCAATTGGATCTGGAAACTCTTCTCTTACGTATTTTTTCTTAACAACTTTCAGAATTGGCATTTCTCTGGGATATGGGGAGGCGCTGTTGCTTGTCCTTGCCAGAAGTTTATGCCATGAATGCCTGAGATGTTTAGTTTGGCTCAACCAGAATATTTCTACATGGCTTCTGATATCTTTGTATTTTTACGTTAATTGTTTATTCCTTTAAAAAGTGTTTACTGATCATGTATTATGTATCACATACTACATACTATGCTAGGATCTACCATTGACGTATTTTGCCTTTTCCTATGGCCCTTACATTTTTCTATTCATTTCAATTCTTTAAAACAAACGCTCTTTGTTACAATTCTTTGAGCATATATTAGATCATAATTCCAACAATATTTTTTTTTAAAAAAAATGAATGTTTAACTTGTAGCACACAGAAATAAGCTTCCTTAGGAGGGATTTTTGTAAAAGGCAGTTTTTATATACTTATACCTGGAATGAATTATTATTTGCTTGAAGTGAGCTATTAAGTGATTAGTTTCCAATCCACTTTAGTGACAAGCACCAGGTCTTAAAGGAAACCTCGGGATTAAGGGTGGAGCTAACATAAGGAGACAGAGAGGTTAGGGCTAGTTACCAGCCACGAACATAGATTCGGCTGCTTGGCTAAAACTTCATGCACCCATCAGTGAGCAGGGGCTTGAGAGTCAGAGTGACTGAGTGTGAATCTTGATTCCATCTTATAATGGTTGTGTGAACTTGGGTAAATTTCTTAATCTTAGTTTCTTTAGCTGTAGAATCTGAGCTATAATCTTATGATTCTTAATAAAGTTTCATGAAGATAAAACAAGATAAGCCAGGGTGAACTTTTTGTTATCAGTACTCGGTACTCACTTAATACATAGTAACTTTTGTCATTATCATTATTTTTTTTTTTGGTTTCTTTCACTCTGGGTCCCAGAATTTTGACGAATAGTAAAGGAGTGTCTACACCCTTTATGTCCGTAACAGCACCAAGAGGAGGGAAAGAACTCCGGACTTTATGGAGCATCTAAAAAGGTTTGTTACAAATACTCCATCAATACTTGATAATAAAACTAGACACAAAACACACTTTCTGATCCTTGTCTTCATCTCTTCTGAAGAACTGTTGATCACCCTTTTCCATGGAAACCGAGGGAATGGTTCTTGCTAATTTAGTGTGTTGTCTCTGTGATCCACATTGCTTTGTCCTATGAGGTCTCATATGCTTTAGAATGTCTTCTTCCAAAACACAGATCTCTAGTCCGAAGTCTTTACTGCTTAATAGTTCATTTCTCTGCAATGTTTCTCTTTCCTCCGACTGCCCTGGAGCGCATGGCTGTGCCTTCGCTGCTGTAGCTGTCTGAGATTCCACGCTGAGCTTTCGGAGCCTTTATCTGTGTTCTCTTTGGTGCCTCTCCTCCTCTGTGTTCTGCCTCTTGTCATCATGACAAAGGAGTTTTAAATTACTTTGGCAAGAAGAATCATTTTGGTTTGCACGTGTGCCAAATGATTATGGACACTGAGGCATTTTCTATAATAGCAGAAGTCTGGAAACAACTTAAATAACCATCAAGGAATTCCTTAAATAAATTATAGCACATCATAGGTAGAAAACTATACAGCCATTTAAAAGGCAGCCTTTCTGTACTGATATGGAAAGAGCTCCCATGTCTATTAAGAGAGAAAAGTGGGACATGGGAGAGTTTATATATATCAATAGTATGCCAAAATTTCGGAGACCATTTTTAAAGAATATACATGCAGTTGCTTTCTACAAATAGAATGTTTCTGGAAAGATAAATAAGAAACATGATAATAGGTACCTCTGGATAAGAGACAAGGAAGGAGGGAGACTTATCTTAAGTGTCCTTTGTTTTGTTGAACTTGTGACTGTGGTTACCGTTCCAAAAATAATTTTAGAATAATACAAAGAATTTTTGAATGCATGAGATAATAGATATTCCTCAAAAGCTTTAGAAAATAAAACTTTCCATTCCACAGCCTATTAGAGTTCAAAGCCAGCCCCTAAATTTTTGCAAATTTTGAGGGGGGCTATTTTCAGAGGTTATCTTGGCCAATGCATTGTATATACCCACATCCTGCCTTTGTTCTTTATCGCTTTGAGCCTGACATGAAACTCAGCTTCTTCTTCAGTTTCAAAAAAAGAAAACAAAACAAACAAATAAAAACTCCTCATAGTTGCAATTCAGCATCTTCAGCCCCTATAAATGGAAGAGTAGACCACTTTCCTTCAGGTGCCCTTCCACTGTGAAGTTTCCGGAACCTCACCAGCCTGACCTCTCTCTCTCCATCGGGCTGCCTCCTCTGTCCTCTTCTGTAAAAAGCAAAATAAATGACTTTAGTCTTCTGTGTAGCAATTCTGTGATCCTATTTCATTGCTTAAGTATATATAAAGACAGCTTCCCTGAAAAGAAATGTTGCTATCAGTTCTTAAAATTGTAAAATTTTGTAAAAATGCCACATATTAATATTTCTAGAGTAATACCACCAAAATCTTTTTTTTTTTTTGAGATGGGGTCTCACTATGTTGCCCAGGTTGGCCTCAAACTCCTGGGCTCAAGTGATCCTCCCACCTCAACCTCCAGAGCAGCTGAGATTACAGTGTGTGCCACAGAATCCAGCTCTGCAAAATTATTATGGATTTATCTTGCTCCTATATTCAGCCTTTAGACATTGGCATTCTTCAGGGCCTTTTCCCCTTCTGTATCATTATCTACCTAGGCCATCTCAGGGATTCCTGTGACTTCAGTTATATCTGTTTATCAAACCCTCCCACAGGTACATCTTCAGCCCCAGACCTCTTATATCCAACTGCACATACAATATCTCCATTGAGCAAAATCACAAATGTATCAAATCCAACCTATCTAAAACCGAATTTATAATCTTCATCCCAAACCTGTTCTGCCTCCAGTGTTCCTCGTCTCTGTACATTGTACCACCATGAACCAAGCTGCTCATGCCAGAAAACTGTCATCCTTGATACTTCCCTCTCCCCCACCGTACCAAATCCAGCCCTTTGGCAGATCTACTTTCCTCCACCTCCACCAATACTTTCTTAATCCAGTGATTGTCAACTGACCTGAGCCAATTTAGCCAATCCTATTTTTAGGTTCATGCTGGAAATATCACTAGTTTAAGAATTTCGAGATTGGTAAGAGTTGCAAGTATCCTCCTCCACAAGCTCACCGCCAGACGGGATGTTACAACTAAAGCAAGTCTCTGCCGCATGGTGTTTGCAGGTAAGCACAAAAATTGTCTTGATGTCTGTTGCACTTATTTGCTCTTTAGGCACGTTGGAAAGTACCCAACATGAAAGGTTTACTGGAGCAGATGTGACAATAGTCTAGCAACAGGATTCAGCTCACCTATTTTTAGCTCCGAATCCTTTGCGACGTAATGGGACGCAGAGAGGTCCTACGCCTAGGATTCCACTCTGAAAGGTGAGAGGCTCCTGGGCTCGCCAGAGTCTCAGAACGCTGTTCATGCCAAGGTAGAACTGGCAGAATCAATTCATTAATTTTAAATGCCACTCACTGCACCAATGAAATAGTCTACCATTCCTTATGTCAATTAACAAACTCTCTGATGAGGATTTCATAGTGATATTTGAAGTCACTTGTTGTAGCTGCCTCATTTGATGAGAGTCTACTGAATGTTAAGTTAACCACCATTAGGGTTGAGATTAAAAAGAATTTATATATATTTATATGTAATTAAATATATAATATCATATATAATTATACTCATAATGTATGGCATATAATATACACATGCTGGCATATGTATACACACAGACACATATATTTACATATCACATTTTAAAAGTCCATTACAACATATCCCTTCTCATTGGCATACTCGTAACTCATTATCCTGCATCCTCATTTGCTCTCCTCTAAACCTATTTTCATATTGGTGAAATATTCAAATTTTAAAATCCTAAGTCTCGTTATTCCTCCACCTCATTGATTCCTTACTTCTCTTTTACCAGGACTGTATAGCTCTTACTACACGGTCTTTTTACGCTATTCTCCTCTTTACACTTGACACTGTCCTCCTTTCTGTTTCTTCAATTGGCCAAGCTATTTCGTGCCTTGCAGGGTTTGCACTTCTGTTCTCCCTCCTTAGAACATCGTTCTCCACCTCTCTCGGCTGAACTAAACTCTGTGCATAATTAAAGTCACAACTTCAGGGCCATTCTTCCAGGAAACGTTGCAGACTTCTCCCTGCTTCAGATCATGTGAGCTTCCTGGTAGACCCTCCTATGACCAAAGTTGCAATTAATTAATTGTTGAACGCCTGTTTTCTCACTTGAATGTTGTCATCACAGAGACCAAGTTTGTGCCTATCTTACTCACTTAGCACTGCCTTTGTCTCTGTTAGTGTTCAATAAATATTTACCGCACGACTGAGTGAATTTAACAGCTGGGGAGCTTCAGCCACATACTTAAATTGTATGTCCTGTTGGGACATAGGTCTGTTGGTAGCTATGTTTGGGAATTATCAACTGGTGTAGAATTTTTAATGATATTCTCTGGAAAATGATATGACACATTAATTATTCAAACTAGACATACAAAGAATATATAAATCTGATGCCTTTTGAAATTTAAATTCTAAATCTCCCCTATCTGGTGGCTCTTAACAGTCTTTGAAAAGAAAAACAACATTCAGGACAAGAATGAATACAAACAGTCAAAGAGCATGTCTGGAAGGAGTTTCTCCATCATTTTTTCTCATGGTCTTCTGAGGAAAGCATGGCAGGGGTCAAAGGTGGATGCAGTGTGACCTTTCAAATGAGAGTCAAAGGAATTTTCCCAGCAAACTGGGTTGAAAACTGTGCTGTGAATTAACTCCATATGGGGAAATCCTACAAAGTGCAAAATCCATTTGTCTGCTTTGCTCCAGTAAACACAGATTAGAAGTCCATTTGCTTATATTGCAAACATTGGGTTTCTTTTATGGTATTATTCCATGGTGTCTTGGAGGCAATGCAAGGAACAATTTATGCATTGAAAGATTGCCAATAACCTCTCAGGCATTAAATTGCTCATACATTTCCCCCACCCCCACTTGTATTGTTTATTAAAAATACAGATGCATGGATCTAACTCTCAGAGATTATTATTCAGGAGGTATGGTGTAGGGCCCAGTAATTGGCACTTAAAAAATAAGTAAAGACTTTAAAAGATAGAGAAAGCCATTAAGAAGACATAGCAAGCACACATATCAACCCTATTCATACACGTGGACCTGGTTGACTACTTTCATCTGCTATTACAATCCTCATCACTGGAGAGCTCAGTGCCCTGGGAGGGTCTTCATGGATATCCTACTGAGGAAATGGGGCACCTTGAGTTTGAAATGGAAGTGAATTTTATTACAAGTAAGGAAATAGAAAACAGGTAGCTTTTTCTTCCTCCAAGGAGTGGACTACATTGCCTTTTCAGTAATATTTACTGACACAGGTGTGACTTCTTCATTTCTCTTTTCTAGAAAAGTCTCAATTCCCACAACAGATAAATGATGGGCTATAATTTAAATGGCATGCTTCTCCAATGCATTTAATACACAAATATGCCTACAATATTCAGACTCAACATTTCTCAGGAGTGTGCCTTCTTCCCAAAGACTGACAAATTTATTTTCGTGTAAAAAAAAGTTGCTCGGTTGGTGATTCTTTAAAAAAAAGCTGCTGTTTGGAATACATGAGTGTCACCCATACATTTGGTTATGATTTAGAAATGTAAGGGCTTCGTTGACTTTTTGGTAGGAATCTAGACTAAGGAGAAGAATGTGGAGGGGCAGCAGGAGTGGACAGTATGGAGCTGACGGATCAGGAGGTATCCATTTTATCAATTCTCCTTTGGAACCTGTAGGGATGGAATTCAGATCCCTTGACCCCCAGGCTCTCTAGGGTCTCATTCTCTCTTGGGAGAATTAAGACTTCTCAGAAAAGCACAACTTTCAAGAGAAACTGGGAGGAGGCGCTGAGAGTCCTTGACAATGCAAATGAATCCTGGATGTTTACACTGGAAATGAAAAGAAAAGGACATTGAAAATTTCCAATTTTTTTTTTTTACCAAAACCTGTTGAACTAGATATAGTTGCAGGGAGGGGAGGGGCATGTGTGTGTGTGTGTGCACGTGTAAGTGTAGTTATGGTCATAGCCAGTTTGAGGTTCATAGGGGTCAGTATTTCTCAGTATTTACACATTTTCCTCAGCTTTGCCATCCCACAGTGACAGATAGGGAATGACAGAGAATCGTTCATTATAAATAGCCAATTCTTGCAAGGGTGGCAATAAAACATGCAACAGAACTATGAGGAGGCTTCAGAGACCAAAATGGGTGGTGGGGGAGGCCATACAGATTGCATTACTTTGCATACTAGCACTGGACTGAGCGAGAGAAATTTCCTTTAACCTGTTGGAAATCTTCAATCTCTCCATAATTGATTTTCTAGAGGCAAAAGTCAAGCCAGAAGAATCCGAGAATAAAATTCTGATTTTATTAGGACAGTTTGAGTTACAAAGACAAAACGATGATCTAGAATTCTGAGTGATGCTGGGCATTTATTTGTTCTTTCTTCCTAAATATATGCCAGCTGCTGCCAAGGTGTTTTTTCTTCCATGGTTCCGGAGGTGACACCAGACCGGGGCAGGCCATGTAAGTTTCTCCAGATCATTCATCTTTGTCCGGGCAGGGGTCCCGCTCCGTCACTCTCAGGGGCCTGGACAAGATTGTTTTGGCCTTTCCTGTCTCATGGTTTTACCTCTGTTGGCTCCTTTTTAGATTAAATCGTTCATTTTTTAGTTTTAAACTTTAGTTATGCTTGGAGTTTAAGTCCGTAGTAACGGTATATGTCAGTGTAAAACAGGCCTGGATTGAAGAACCATTTCTGCCACTTACTAGCCAGGGAAGTATTGAAATTTCGAAACCTCTGTTTCCTCATCTGTTAACTGTAGGTAATACCAGCACTTACCAAATGGGAAACTCACAACATAGTGTCTGGCAGATAGTAAGTGCTCAATTAACGTTATTATTTCCATTCTTAATATTTTCACGTGTTGAAGTCTTATGCTCTGTTATGACTTAAGCAATCTATAAGAACCTCTTTTATAGAAAGCAAAGAGCCTGCATTTGACTCTGACTTGGAAATTTGTTCTTCACACTGCTCCAGATTTCTCTGCAATTAGCTTCCTTGGAGAACATTTTAAAGCCTATGAAGTGGTCTCTACTTGTGTTATCACAGGCACTGAAGATCTACTTTATCAAATCTTTACCTAATGAAGGATTCTGCACAGCTCTTCCATAGACTGATTTTCTTTTTAATTTTTAAGTTTTTAATTATTATGGGTACATAATAGTTGCATATATTTATAGAGTACGTGATATTCTGATACAGGCATACAATATGTAATAATCAAATGAGGGTAACTGTGGTATCCATCATCTCATGCATTTATCGTTCCCTTGTGTTAGGAACATTCCGTGGACTGATATTTTTAATAACAGCTCACAACCCTCATCGCATTGGATACAGTGTTTACTTTAAACTACATCTCCTGATAGGTCTAACAGTTCAGACCTATGTCTGTCCAATCAGGCCCCGAGAAAGAGACCTGCCGACGGGTGGAGAGAGGAGCAAATGTGACCACAGCGCCCTGTGCAGGAAACAGAGAGCAAAACCCTTCGTACTGCTGGGACACGGTGCACACAGGCAGCTACGAGTATTGTTAGACGGCCTGAAACACTCACAAGTGAGAATAAGAAATATTCAGCACAAACTTAAGGCCCCCGGAGGCATCTAGAATGAGTTCTTCGTTGTTTCCTGAGTTCAGAATGTTGGAAATTTCTCTGGCGCCCAATCTTGCCCTTCTCTGCCTCTGCAGGTTGTTGGTGTCATTTGCCCGGCCTGGGGGCTGCTCCGGGACATGACTGGGCTCTCAAGGAGCAATTCCCATGAGCTTTCGCTAAGAATGTCAGGTCGCTGAGACAGACATTTTCAGTCACTTGATTTTTTTTTTCCTGCCTCCGGCAAGTGATTTTAAGCTACTCAGTTGGTAATGAAAATGGTTGGACTGCTTGGAACGAAATCAGACAGAAGGAAACGTTGTTTTGACCTAGTTAGGCAATTGAATAGATTGTTGTATTTTAATGATTTCTGTTTATAGCATATTGCCCAAATAAGTGTGTGTTGTGTGTGTGTGTGTGTGTGTGTATGTGTGTCAAATTAGGGCTGCCAATTTTTCTAGGAAAACTGTAAATGTTAATTATCAGCGCTTATTAAATAAAGTATTAGGAACAGCATAGTGTTACGAAACATGCTACGTACAGTTTCCTTCTTTCTCCCTCCCTCCCTCCCACCCTCCCCTCCTTCCTACTCCTTCCTTCTCGCTTCCATTTTTTAAGTGCCAAGAACTGTGCTAATGTGAGAGGACACGCTACAAACAAAAGGTCCCTACCCTCAAGAAGCAGTGAAACGGGGAGACAGGCAAGTTAGGAAGTAGAGCTGCAATTCTAGAAGTTTGTACAGGGTCCTGTGGGGAATACCGTAGGACGTGGTCGTTCTGCCTTGACAGTTAGGGAAAGCTACATGGAGGCGCTGTCGCTTGAGCTTTGTTTTTGTTCAAGAAAAAGCAGCAACTGATTTGAGCACATGCCAGACTTCATTATAGTCGTGGGTACATGCACACGCATGCACGAAAGTCAGTAACGAAGTAGACCCTTCACGAATCTTAGGAAAGTATTTTTGGCAGAATAAGAAAAATGTTGTTTACCAAAACCCACGACTGGATGCTTAGCCGGGATGCTGAACAGACGGCCTCAGTCTTTGCGTTCAGATCTTGAGGACTTGATTTTGGTTCAGTGAAGCACATAAATGTTCAGTTTCTGTAAGTTTTGTTGTTGTTGTCGTCATTTTTTTTTTTTTTTTTAGAATTGCTAGCCAAGCAAAGACTAGGTACAGATTGTGGTTAACTCGCCAAATTGCCTGTAGCATATGTAGTAGATATTACCTGCAAATTCTTTCTCAGTAATTAAAAATGGATAGATAATTCATCAAAATGGTGAGAGAGGGCACTCCAGGAAACAGTGGCAGCATGAACAAAGGAATGGAGGGAAAGACTAGTTAGTTCTGGTGGGGAAATAAAAGTGGCCATCTATGAAGTTATAGTCTCATCCTATTTTCACAGCCATCTTACGGTGTGTGGCTTGGGGATTACCTTCACATTGTGGGGACTTTACAAGTTTGCCCCATGTTCATCCAGGGCCTGATGACCTGGACGGGTGCTTTCCAGTCTCTGCTGAGGGAGCAGAGTGCTGGGCTTGGGCACAGATTTCCAGTCCACGACGGATGGCAGTGATTTTACTTTTAAGCCTGCCTTTTTAGAAGTTCTCCCTGGGTCAGAGTAGCTTATTTTTAGCCAGTGTTTGGTCAGAGATGGAGCTTAAGCCCTTTGATCCAATAAGACTCAAGGACCTTTGTGGACAGAGTGGTGTATGGACTGGGGAACGCTTCTGGGTCTGCCCATTTTCTGCTTTAATTACTCCTGAGTGGGTGCAGCCTGGCACATGTGCACAGCCTTCCAGACCCTCAGGGAGGAGTTTGATCATAGCAGGGCTCTTCTTGGCTGACTCTTTCCCTGATTCTCTCTGCTAACCTTTTGGCTGGTCTTCCATTTTTCTCATTGCTACTAGTATCATGGCGCTCCCACCCCCGTCTCAATTACTTGTCACCAATACCTTTATGCATGACATTATTCCCCTCAAGCAGAGCTGTGGCATTCTCTACTCTCACAACCTGCCCCTTCCCCTGGAGGGAGACTTAGAGCCACTGCACCAGAGCAGGGGTTCAGGATAACACCCCACTTATACCAGAATGCCACCCCCTCTATAAGCAGTGCTGGGAGAGTGGGTGCCTTTTACCTCCTTGGCTTGCCTCACGGGTGTGGCACCTCCTCCCCCATGAGCAGGCTGGAGTAGAGAGAGTCAGTGTTCCCAGCTTGCAGCACTGGGGGGCAGGGGGTGCCCTCACCCTCTGAATGTGAGCTGGGTGGGAGAAGGGAGCCCAATTCCGCTGGCCACGCCTGCTCTGAGCCGCGCTTCCACAAAGTGAGACTCTAGAGGATGGGAGGTGCTAGTGGCCTGTCCCTTTCTTGGTGAAATCACAGTCCTGGACTAGAAGCTGAGGGAGCAAGCTTTTTGCCTGTGCCCACTGGGAGTAGCTCCTCCATCACATGGAGCCGGAGTAGGGTGGGGTCATCCCTCAGATGCCAAAGACTCTCCTTGTTTGTATTTTGATGTAGCAAAGTTTGACTCAGTATTTTCCATTTGCTCTATGTCCCTGGGGAATATCCAAAGCTGTAAACAGTCATCACTGTTTTTATATTTTCTCCTGGTTAAATGCCTGTTTTGCTGGGGAGCGCGTTCCCTAGCTCCTCACATTGCCATATCCTGAATCCATTCTTCCAGCAGACCGGTTATTACACTTTGAAATTTGAGGCTAAGTTCATTGGCACCCAGCAAGCAGACTGACAATTTTACATAAACATGACAGAAATGTCATTGCTGTTGTTAATGGAAATAGTTTTTAAACGATTTCAAAATGCTAAATCCGTATCAGTTAAGTGGATATATCTTCCCAAGTTATTGTATCCGTCTTGATGGTATAAGAATATTAGCCATCAGTCAGGCTCAGCATCTGCTATGTTTCTTTTTTTAGTCTTTATTTCTCCTAAATTAGAAACTCCCAAGTCAAATAGAATGCAAGTGATCAGCGAGTCTGTTGATTAGTTTTTAGGGCAAGGTAGGGATTCAAACTTCTCGGGGAAGATGGCTCCTGGCACTCTGTCATGTGCAAAGTCAACAGGATTAGGAGGCTTTCAGCCTGGGATAAAGCAGCTTATGATTTCTTAATCTACTCTTTTGTTACATTGCACTCTGGAAAGTAAGGTGTTTTTTTTTTTTTTCCCATTTCCATTGCATTGTGTGGAGGTGGTTTTAAAATATAACCCACTAATAGTGAAGTTCACTAATTCTTCTGTTGAGTGAAGTATTTCATATACACTTTGGAGAGAGCTGAACTCTCAGCAATTAGACTATCATACCTTGGCTTTCTTATAAAATCCTCATGTCATATCCTCGGCAGGAACATTTTGAAACTTCACCTCTGAAGCGACAGGTTTAGGTGATTCAGGGTTCATGGTAAGTTGTTGAGCTATGACACTTGAGCAGGTTTCATGAAATCATAGAAATGGTTTTTAGCAGCCTGATGAGTGTCACGATGAGCTGGTTTTATCGTAGCTTTAACTTGAAAGTAGAGGCCAGCCACCTCTCCTTCCATAGTCAGAGAACTTCAGAGTGAAAAACCAGACTTATAACTGCCAAGCTATTTGCATAATAAGCTGAAAATGAATTTTTCTGTCGGCCCAATCTGACTGCATCACAGTTGTCATTGTAACCATTGAATTAAGCCGAGGGGTCACTTGTTGCCTGCCAGCTGTGGCCCCTGAGTAGTGGCACCCTCAATCGAGGGTGGCAGAATCCCTTCCTCGTGAAGCCCTTTGCTCAGGCTTTGTCAGTACTCAAGTCGACACATTTTTCCCAGTCTATACCACAATGCATAAAATGATCCTTAACTTAAAAAAAGTTTTCTTTTCTAGAACATGACTTCAATGCTGACTAGGTCAAAGTGTGGTCCAGCCCATCACCTCTGTACAAGTGGGGCACATGTGCCAAGGGCTCATTCACACAGTGTAACACTGCAGTTCAATTCTGATGCTCTCTGCCCAAGTTAGTGCAGACCCCACCAGTTGAAAGCCCAGTCCCCAACAAGACTGTGCTCACTTCGGGTACCGGCTGTAAGTCTGGGGGTCCCCAGGCCACTTGCACTTCTGACCAATTGGCTACAAATTTGGGAATTCCCATAACCCCCTCAGATTTTATGATTTCTTAGAACTCAAGAAAATGCTGTACTTACAATTACAATTTATTATGAAGAATAGAAAACAGGACCAGCCAAAAGAAGAGGTACATAAGACAAGGTGTGGGAGAGTCCCAAATGTGGAGTTTCTACGTTCTCTCCCCTTGGAATCAGGCTGCAGCACCCTCCTGGTGCATCAATGTGTTCACCAACCAGGAAGCTCAACTGAGCTTTGCCGTTTAGAGTGATTAATGTTATTGGGGTTTAATCGCATGGGCATGAGTGAGTGAATCATTGGCCAAGTGATGGAACTCAATCTCCGGCCCCCATTGCCTCCCAAGAGGGAGATCTAATATCACGTGGCTCAAAACCTCAGCTTTCTAATCGCATAGTTGGTCTTTCCAGCATGGCCAACCTCCATGCTGAAACTACCTAGAGGCCCATCATGAGTCACCTCGTTAGCATAACCTCGAAACACGAATAGCAAAGGTGCTCCTATTACTCAGAAAATTCCAAGTGTTTAGACTCTCCATTCCAGGAACCTAGGACAAAGACCAGGCAAATTCTCACACAACACGCAGCTTCATCCAGTTGTCTGTTGCAGCGGTGTTTACGTTTGTCCGTGTTCTTCCTGCTGCTATGCTGTTTATAATATGCAGTAGCCATGGCTCCTTTTGATAAGGGCCTCTGCCAATTTCTTGTTAAGATATTTATTAATGGTTTACTGCCTTAATATGACAAGATTTCTTAAAAGAAAACGCACTAAGGATTCATATCCAATAAAAGACAAGCCAATAAAATTCAACTTTCAAATATTTGTCATTTTTTGGATTCTTGTGAAAAATCGTCATTTATAAATTCGCCATCCTAACACATGCAAAGACAAATCCTATATTTACCCTGGGGACCTCTTCACCATTCATTATAAAGTTATTCTGAGTTGTAGTATATTTGTGCTTTGATTTTCATCACTATTTTTACACCTTAACGGACCATTTTTGAGTCAGTGGCATATTTAAAAAATCATAATAGCAACAATAAAAGTTCAAGCTTAGGAAAATTAAGAAAAAGTTTAGCTGATCCAGAAATATGTGAATCAATGGGTCTTCATTTCCTTATCTGTAAAATGGGGTAGGAATCGAAGTGGACCGGGTGAGGCCTTCATGATGGTGATATGTGTGAAGTCCCTTAGTGAGGGGGACAGTGCCCAAAAGACAGACAGAGCTGGAGTCTTGGTTGCTAGTGGGGCACCTGCCAACAGGCCTGCTGGAGCACTTTGATCAGAGCTCCTTCATTCCTGGTGTAATCATTTCTTATTCTGAAAAAAAATTTATTTTTCTCTTGTGGACGGGGATTTTCACTTTTATTTTCACAGAAGGGGAGGTGTCGCTCTACCTAGTCTGAGAAGGAAGAGTGAAGTTTTTGCATAGAGATCTCATTCATGGGCCACAGATGGGGATGTAATATCAACAGCAAAAGTGCAAAGTACTGAGAGAGCATTGTATACTTTGTCCTCTATTTCATCATACACAACACTGACACAACCTCTTTTTCTTCTGCTCATCCACTGTCCTGACATTTGAAATGTAGTTGAAAAATGATGAAGTGTTCTTTAATCTTTTGTACAGGTGTTTTGTAAACCTTTCCCATAATTATGAAAGAGGAAGTAGAATACACATTTAAATTAATTTGGTCACTTTTCTATATTACTTGTAATTTCTCCCCAAACTCAGCAAACTAATTTTGAATAGACCTTAATGAAAAACTTCTTTTTGTTGTTGTTGTTGTTGTTGTTGTTTTTGAGACAGAGTCTCACTCTGTATCCCTGGCTAGAGTGCAGTGACGTCTTCATAGCTCACTGCAGCATGAAATTCCTAGGCTTAAGGATCCTCTTACCTCAGCCGCATGAGTAGCTTGGACTACAGGCATGTGCCACCATGCCCGGCTAATTTTTTCTATTTTTGGTAGAGATGCGGTCTTGCTCTTGCTCAGGCTGTTCTCAAACTCCTCAGCCCAAGAGATCTGCCCACCTTGGCCTCCCAGAGTAGGATTGCAGGAATGAGCCTCCACGCCCAGCCAAAGCCCCTTTTTTAATTAAAAAAAAATTCACATCCAGAACTTTTGTGCTAGTTGCCTTGATTCTAACTGATCTGATAGCTGCAAATTCTCCTTCAGAAATTCAGCCCTGCAGATCCTCCAGGGCTACCAGACAGCAAACAAAAACAAACTTCAGCTGTTGGAACTGTGTCACGCAAGGGCCTCTCATAGATTTCCCAACTATATTTTAGTCCAAAAACAAAAAAAACAAAAGCCTCCTCCTTTGAACTAACAAACATTTACAGCCAGCAGTTCACTAATATCTCAAATGCAAACCTTCCTTTGAATTTGTTTTTTGTCCAGCTGGTGTAATTAACTGAGTAATTTGCATTAAGACAATTCGTGGGTGGGGTTTGGGTTCTGCGCAGAGAAGAAGCTGGAATCTGTATCCAGCCCTCGTGGCCTGAAGCTCTTGGCAGCACTCTCCTTGGCCTGGGATTTGTTCCTCCTCCCTCTGAGCTGTTTTATTATCTACAAGTCTTTCTGCTTCTTTCCTGCCCCTTCCTAAGAGAATGCAGATTTTTCTCCAACTCAGAGAAGCAAAACCCACACCTGCTTCTCTTCTGTGTTCACTGACTCCCATCACTCCCGCAGGATTAGAGATTTTTCACCCCCGGCCTCCATGTACCACCTATGTTAACGTAGACAAATTACTTGCCCTCTCTCAGTCTTGATTTCTTAACCTGTAAAATGAGATTAATACTAGTTCGTACATCTTATAATTAATGAAATGAAGTAATATATGCAAACTTTCTAGCACATTGTCCAGGACATATTAAAAGCTAGTTGCTTTTATAGCAATGATTATTTACCGTACCCAGGAAAGCAAAAGGCCTATTTTTTTAAGTGTATGGAGATGTCTCCTGGCCAATGTCATATGATGCTTGACAAGACAGATGTCAGCAAGTCCACCTCCATCATCTGCAGGTCTTTGGGAGCAAGAGTGCAAATGCATGCCCCCTCCCCCGCCTTTCCTCCTTCTGCTGTGTCCCTTGCCATGAGGCGCCTCCCACACACGAGTGTGTGACATCCCAGCCAGCATGTCAAAGCTCTGTCCAATCTCAGCTCCCTCTTCTTCTGCAAATAATCACCCCTCGTCCACCTCTTAGGTCTAAGGATGGGCCCTCCCAACGACATACCTGGGGAAAAGCCCCTTGCAGACTTGGCGATGGCTTGAGCTTTTGCGTGGGGAATTCCATGATCCTGGGTACCTGGAGAGTGGTGTAGAAGAGGAGGGCTGGGTTTGATGCCTCAGAATTCTCCCCTTTGGAGAGGCGTGGCAAGAGGACAGCCAGAGCCAGGTGTTCCAATAGGAGAGACCCAGCCCAGGACCCTGGATGTCTGGGGCTAATCGTGTTGCAGGTAGAAGGAATCATGCTTTGGAGAGGGAAGTTTCTCCACGCTCCATCTTTCCAGCCAGCCCAAGGCCCGTGTCCTGCACAGTCGCAGCGATGCTGTGCCTCCAGTGTGTGCAGGAGTCTACTCCTCTCACTGAGGCCCTGACAGCTACCAGGAAGCCAAAGGGCTTCCTTTTTTCATAAATGCCAGACACCCACAGGGTCAGCCCCAAGGAATGCAAATTCACGGAGATGCTCAGTTGGTATTGTAACCTCTGCGCTCCCTTCCCTCAGGTCCCTCCCCAGCTGCAACACAGCTCTTTCTACTCCTCCCTTTTCCTAAGGTTTCTTTTCCTTGGCGTTTGCTAGGTTAACACAGAAGCAACAGTGGGAGGAACTCAAATACAGGGGATCCAAGGATTCCCTCAGTACAATGGGGCAAAAAGGGATCTGCTTGCTGGTGGGAGCATCGACTCCAGAAACCCCAGTGAGAAACCCTTAAGGTCGGCATCATCCCACTGTCTGCAGATTGAAGTTTATGCCCCATCTGTTCCTTTGAAATACACGATGCCGTCTACATTAGCAGCTTTCCTTTTATTGCTGAGGGTTGCAGCACCCACATGCTCTGAGTATTGCTGCAAAGGATTTGAGGTGGAGTGTTAACTTACTGAAAATTTATTTATTTATTTTAGAAATAGTTTGGAAGAAAAACGGTTGTGAAGAATAATTAAATAGCTCAATACACAATGAAGATGGAGGACGTGTGGTAGGTAGGGAAGCTTCCCCAGAAAAGGAGATCAATGCCTCAAGTATGATTTGTCATTTGGGATTTGGAGTCTGAGCAGCAATGCCATTTCTGGAGTACAAACTATTAAAGTGCTAGAAGTGTAAGCTTTGCTTCCTTCTCTCCCGAGCAGAAATATTTTGCTCTGGTGACCCCAGGGGTCTGATTCCATGCCTATGGTCTAATGAACAACACAGCCAATTACTTCAGAACCAGGTTGCTCCGGTGAAGTGTTCTCGTGTACAAAGCTATACACAGCACAAGAAAATGAGGCTCTTTTAGAAGCTTTGCTTTTTTTCTTTTTTTGCCCCGATAAAAATGATATCTGACTGATATTCCAACTAGCGGGCTATGGAACATGAGATTCTTATGACGTTAACAGGGATTGTTACGGACCAAATATTTGTGTCCCCTTGAAATTGATATGTTGAAATCCAATCCCCAATGTAACAGCGTTTGGAGATGGGACCTTTGGGAGATGATTAGGTCATGAGGGTGGAGCCTTCATGAATGAGATTCGTGCCCTATTAAGAGGAACCCCAGAGGGCTCTCGAGCTCTCTTTCTTCCGTGTGAGTCAACAGTCTGTAAGCCAGAAGAGAACCCTCACCAGAACCCCGCTGTGCTGGCACCTTGATCATGGCCTTCCGGCCTCCGGAATCGTAAGAAATAAACTTCTGTTATTTATAAGCCATCCAGTCTATGGTACTTTATTGTAGCAGCCTGAACGAAGACAGAGGTATGGTATAAACAGCATTCTGCATTAAAAAGTTTGGGAAATGTTGAATTAAAAACAAATCTAAGAATGTTAGTTTTAACTATGGAATATCTCAGAGACTTTATTATACTCAAGTGCAACATTATTTGAAATGAGAGGCTATAAAATGTTTTCTCAAAATAGGATATACTATAGAGACTGCAGATCTAGACCACTTTTTATTCCTTGACCTTTTTTATTTTCCCCTTCCAGATAGATCTTTTAAATATCTAAGGTTAGGAATGTTATTGAAGACATGATCATTCAAATGTGGACATGGTTGATTCATGAATGTGGGGTCTAACATTACACAAATGTCCATCTGAGGAGGAAAACAGGAACACATTCTGTGAAGTTTCTCATGGAAAATCAGGTCTAGGGGAGTTATTTCGGGCATGGAATATTCCTTGGCTTTGTGTCACTTAGGTACCCCATAACTGCACAGTTCTGGCAGGGACCACCCAGCTTTACAATCTCCATACCTCATAAGATTGCCCCTGGGTGTACTACCTCATTCTCAGTTCCCCTTTTCTAAGAGACCCATCCCTGTACTTAATAACTGTTATTATGAGGGACTAAAATTTGGGGGAAATGGCAGTAAGTTAAGCATTTGGGGAGACACTCTAGTTCTCCCGCAATGCTGTTATTATTTATTTTATTTATTTATTTTTCTTTCTTAGTTCCACAGATCAACCAATGTCCCCAGAAGTATCGATTAACCTTCTTTGTGACATTTGAGGCTGTTTGCCTTTGTTAATTCAATAGACTTTTAGCCTTGGAGAGGTCGTCGGTTTAATGTGGGGGAGAGGAGAAGCTGAGACATAAGCCTTGCGCTTACACTAAGACACTGGGAGTTTCCATTGTTGCTTTTACATTTGCAAATGGAATCTATTATACTTTGGACATACGGTCTAGCTATAAGGAGAACATTAACATGAATTCTATAAATACGGTGATCATATTTTCCAAATCTCAAATTGGATCACATTTTCTGTCTAAGAAATTAATTTTTTTTCTGATTTGTGAAGTTACTCTTTGTGAGATGTATACTAATCCCATTTAATCAGTCAGTAATGAAGATGTCTTTATTAGAGAAAATAGAATTTCATAAAATCATACGTGTTCCAGGAAATCTGGTGTAGATGGCCAATATATATGATTCCTACAGGGTGTTTGAATTGCTGAATCGTCCTTAAGAATATTTTTGGTAGCTTTCTTATAGTTTTAAAGGACTAATTCTTTGACTTTCTCTTGTGACCAAGACAGCCTGTTCTACAACAGTTCCCCCTCCCAACCCTCTGCCAAGGAGGCTTTCATACTCAATTTGTATCAGTGAATGAAGCTGCAAGATATTTTTTTTTCCTCCTTCAAAACTGTGGTTTTCCCACCTTAAGACGTTATATACAAGCCTTTAGAGTGTGATTATATTTCAAGGTCATGGGACTTTCATTGCTGACCCAGTCATTCTGAAATACAAATCTCTGAGTTTCCTGTGTCATTTGATAAAATATTAAATTAGGTTGCTTTTATCTAGGTCTGATTTCTGTTTAGGATAACGGGTGAGCATAAATGCGTGCCAGCTGTCCAGAAGGGGCAGGAGAGTGTATACTATGGAATATTCCCCACCAGATCCCCATATTTGGATGAGAGTTGGCCTGGAGTTGGAAAACAACATGGCAGTTGGATCTGATTAAACATAAGAAAGTTGGCAAAGCAGACCTGTGGGACGCCCCACTCTCCCTCTTCCCCAGGATTCACCTTATCCAGAAGAAAATCCAGTCCATAAGTTTTTAGAAAGTTCACCACCACAAGACATTTGAGTTTTCCTTGCCTTTTAAATGACTATTAGCTTACTTCCTTAAGTCTTTGAATTGTCACTTCACTAAAGGTAAGTTCTGAGCCTGACAGCTCAAGAACTTTGAGTTTTTATTTCATTTATCTTTTTATTTTTTATTTTTTTAACTTTGAGTTTTTGTTATGCTTCTTCCTAAACTCTTTACAGAATACTTGTCAAAGAAGTTCAGCAGGACCAAAGTTTATCCAAACATATCTTACAGAGAGAGACCTGAGGTTCTGATGTCTTATCCAGTGGAGTGCTGGTAGATGTTTAACAATATAGGGGTTGCCAATTTCTGCGGTATAAATAGTGCCACCATGACTGAGTTGGTCACCAACGTGTCATCACTGACAACAGAATTGGGAAGAGATGGGCATAATCAGCTCTTATAAGCCAATAGGAGCTGGTTTTAGCACCACTGAGTTTGTCTTCCCAGTCCATTGGTTCTCAAGTTTTAGTGTGAATCAGTATCACTATAATTAAAAGTACAGAGGTTGATTCAGAATCTCTGGGACTGAGGCCAGAGCATCTATATATTTAACAAGTTTTTCAGGTGATCTTGACACTGTAGTTTGAGCTCTGGTTCCCATGTTCATTCCTGTATAAGGCCAGTCTTGTATGTTTAATATCGTCATTCTAGATCAAGAACTTTAAGTATCTTTTCATACCATTAAATTCACTAAGCTATAATTAAAATAGACTAAATTTACTAAGATGTAATTAAAATGGATTCTAATGTTCAAGATGAATTATGATCATCATATTCACTTTTATATAATAGTCTATATTCAGCTCATTACTTTTCATTATGCTGAATGTAAAATGTGCTATGGAAAGCCAAATTCCATATATTTTAGACATTAGATGAAATCTTTATAGAGCACATATCTCATCTTTGAGTTGTGAGAAATATTTGCATTAGATTTTTTTCTCATGAAACAATGATTCACATGA
This sequence comes from Lepilemur ruficaudatus, assembly GCA_963574885.1. Classification (NCBI taxonomy): domain Eukaryota; kingdom Metazoa; phylum Chordata; class Mammalia; order Primates; family Lepilemuridae; genus Lepilemur; species Lepilemur ruficaudatus. The sequence goes on along the minus strand of CAUYRT010024346.1, from coordinate 18,486 downwards.
CAACCTTTTTTGCTTACCATCAATTTTCTTCCAGTAGGATTGTGCCAACTGTGATATGAATGTAATTATTTGTTTATGACCAAAAAAAAAAAATCAGATAAATACACCAACTTCTTCTGAAAAATGTTTGGGTGATTTTGTAAAAGGCTTTGTGCAATTAGTTTATTCCTCTTCAGTAACAAATGCACTTCACTGGAGATGATTTTATTGCTTTAGAGCTAATCTTTTTCCAAAGTTCAAATTCAAACCACAAATATCTACCAAGACATACTCCCTACTCAAAGGAGTTTACAATCTAATTGGGCTTTTAAGAATTCCTTCTATTAACAATTAGAGAAGAACAGGAGGTATTTGAAACAGAGGCTGGTATTGATTGTTGTGTGTGTTTTCCAGATAGTTTTGTCAGGAGACAGGCATGTAAATAATCACCAGAGAGTGTGACAAATGCCGGGAGACAGTGATTAGAGTTTCCCTGATGACTCAGGGCAGCTTCACAAAGGAGGTGACATGTGAGCTGGGACTTGAGGATAATTAGGAATTGGGAAGTTGAAAGCATTGAGGGCATTTCAGGCAGAGGAAAGAAACCCAGGTACCTGGCTCAAGAAGAGAGAGTTTCAAATTGTTCATTTGAATGATAAGTACTCTCCCGCTCTGCGCACACAGCTGTGCTTGGCACCTGGGGGAAGGAGAGGGAATGATACAGCCCCTGCACTCGAGATATTTATTTATGTACCATTTGGATGCCTAAGACTTGCAAATATTATAGAAGGAAAGAGGAAATAACACAACCAGACACCATGGTGCATTATAGATGGTGGGTGACGTGGGATATTGCCGAAAGAGATAGATATAGGTGGGCTGGAGTGTTTGGAGAAGCTGTTCTGGGCTAAAGGTATTCAGGCAAGCAAGAGAAGCAGCATTTAGACAGAAGTAGGAGAGTACAGGTGGTAGAGGAGATAGGAAGAAAATCACTGTGACCAGAACAGGCAGCGCAGGTGCGCAGCGTGGAGGATGGGTGGAGGGTGCAGTGGAAATTGCGTAATTCAGAATCCTGACTCAGCTCTGGGCTGGCCAGGAATTTAGGGGAAAAGAAAGAAAAAAAAACCTTATCTCTTCATATCCTCTATCTCTTTAACTGTACAATGGGCAGAGTAAAATTTAACTCAGATGCCTGTGAGCATTAAATGAGGCGATTTACATGAAAACGTTTTGTAAACTGTGATATACTATAAACGTGAGTCATTATCAGTGGATGGGATTCCTCATTCTTGAATGAAGGTTCTTCTCTAAGAAGCCACAACACGTCATGCCTGTGTCTTCAGGCGCCCACGAGTGGCAGCTTTTAACATGAGGATGCCTACTGTGTGACGAAGTTAGACATTCCCACTGAGATGAACAACTGTAAGCCAAAACATTTCTGATTACACATGCAGCTATAAAAAAATCCACAAAATTTGATTGGAGTTCCAGTTTATTACATCTTGAATCATAAACATATCAACTTTAATGGTTTAAATTTTTAAATAACAACATTAAAAAATTAATTATGAATGCTGTAGTGAGTTTTACTGTGTGTGTGTTTTCTTAGGAGGGTCACACTCCTAGGAAAAAAATACAGGGAGAACAAACTTGCTTCATTTAAACGGAAAAAGTGCTCCTTGCTGATCTGATTAATGGATGTTCTTTTCAGGAAGCATTGTTTTGAAATAAAAACAGCGCCGCTCATCTTAAAGTAGCCCCTGATGAGCTGGTTTGCCCATCCAGTAAAACATTGGTGGTTAAAATAAATGGGCCTGGTTCTAGGCCGAACGTACTACAAGCATGCTACTGGCTGTTCTCCTATCAGCCTCCCAGCTATGTCCATTAAAGTGACACAGATATAATAAACACTATTAAAAAACTCTTCTGTATGTCAGAGACATTAAAAGAAGAAAAACATATATTTTACAATGGCAGTTTTCTATTTGCACAAAAAGAGGGTTTCCAAAATAGATGCCGGTTATTTTCTCACTTAAATTATACTCTTCCTTACACAGAAATTTCAGAGCCTCTCTCTCACTCCAATTCTGAAGTTTTCACTGTTTGCGAGAAGCCACCGAAAGTGAAGCCATTAGCCTGTTCCACAGAGCTCTGCCTCAGCTATGCTCTGGGGCCCCCGTGTCTATTTCAGGTCTGGCATCTGCGCCACACATGAGGGCTGATGGCGCTTCACTTTTTCAATTTAGTTTATCGCACTGCTCTGTAGAACCACCGCTGAGATCTGGCAGATGATACATCACTGAATTCCACACCATCATGGGTCGCTCCTTGCCCCTGACACATCTGGAATAAACATAGATTTTAAAATGTAAATACTAATTACATTTCTATGTTTGAGGAAAGAAACAAGGTAGTAGATGGCTATCACTTTCCATTCCAAATTGTTCAAAATACATTTCAAGTAGAGCTACACTCCTTCATATTTTTAAAAACACTATAGTTATTTCCCTCGGAAGAGGAAAGGGGCTCTCCTTTGCTCGTTTTAGAGGCATAATAAGAATGATGGCTTAACGAATCTGATACATTCTGTAGAATGAAAATGGGAGTATTGAAAACTCCGACTGTTTTGGTTGTTGGAGTGGACAAGTTGTGTTGAAATACTGCTAAAACAATTTTAAGGAAAGTGGAAAATTAGTATAATTTTCATGCGATCTTAAATTCGCCATTTCTTTGGTTGAATACATTTCTTGTTGCTTTGGTGGTTGATTTTAGTAAAATTCACTTCCCTGTGGCCCCAGGAACTGTCTCATCCTCATACTTGAGTTCTGGCCTATTGCTAGTGATAATCTCAAGGCTGTATATTTACTTTTGGTTTCCCGGGAGGTGGAGGTAGAGTGGAGTGAAGCTAGCTTGCTTGTATGCTGCCATTTTGGAACCAGAAGTCCCTGATTTTAGTAAAACTAATTTTTATACAGAAAATAGGGTATGACAGATTAAGGATGGCTATAAATTCTCCGTGATTCCTGCCATTGAGAAGTAGAGTTGGGCCTCAGAGACTTGCTTGATCAATAGAGCATGCTGGAAGTGACACTATGTGGCTCTCAAAACTAGGTTACAAGAAGTCTTGCTGCTGCTGCCTTTGCCCCTTGGAACACCCTCTCTGAGCCCTGAGCTGCTCTGTGATAAGTCCACCTACCCCGGGGCTGCCGTGCTTGAGAGGCTCCATGTGGGTGTTGCAATTGACAGTCCTAGCTGAGCCCGGCCTTTCTAGCCACCCTACCAAGTCACGGGAGAGTCTGGCTTTCTGGAGACCTCCAGACCAGCCCATCCAATGAATACCACATGAAACAATAGGACTAGTCAAATGAGCCCTGCCAAAATCTCTTAACCACAAAACTGTGGTATAATAAAACAATTGTCATTTTAAGGGTGATAAATAATCCAACACATGGAGAAGTATGTCTTTGAGACAGTTGAATTTTTACCCATTGTTATCCTTACCGTACCCCATGATTAGTATATTAGTAAATAATATACTATCTCTTTCTAATTCTCACAATAATCTTGAACTACATATATTATTATCCTCACATTACAAATGAGAAAATAGGCACCAAGAGAATAAGTAACTTGACCAGGTTTGCAAGAGCATGGTAGACATGGGATTGAAACCCAAACCTGTCCAGTTTCAAAGCCCTTGCTATTATCAGAGTGAGAATCTTAATTATTGCTGATGTTATCACATAGCTAAGAAACAAAAGTTTCTCTGGATTTTAGAGCTCTGATTCTATAAATCTCAATCAAGGGCCAGCAAATGTTTTCTTAAATGGTGCTAGACAGTGAATATTTTAGGCTGCAGGGCATATGGTCTCTATGGCAATTATTGCACCTGGATGTTACAGTGTGAAAGCAGCCATAAACAGTACATAGGCAAATAATAGTGACTACATTCCCAAAGTTTTTATTTACAAAATCAGTTGGTAGGTAAGATATGACTCATAGGTCATAGTTTGCTGACCCCTAATTTACGCATCTGCAGTGATCATATTTGGATCTTTTTGAGTTTTGGGGAAAGAACTTTAAATCTTAAATGAACTGTTGACCATACTTTCTTATAATCCAAATTTTAAACCAAAGCTGAAGGTTTTATTAATTTGCAAGTTTCAACAGAATATGCCTAAGTCAATGGAATGGTAGCAAATAAATGCACATTTGGAAACATCATTTTCAAAGTTCTTTTTGATATGCTAAATTACAAATCCTAGAAGAGGACTGATGACGCATAGAAATAATCTAGAATGGTGTGAAACATCCTCCAGGTGGACATTACACATCAGAATATCTTTAGTCAATCATTTTATGTTCTTTAACCTTTTGGAGTTATAAAGAAGTGTTCTTGATAATGATTACACAGTGTTTTGTGAAACATTTGTACACTATTTATAGAACCCATTCCCATTTCTATAGCCTGACAGGTCCTTCATGGTCCCTGTGGCTGAGTCGCTTGATGCTTGACAGCTGAACATCCATGTTATGTGCCAGGTCAGGACAGAATATTCCCATCTAACTGAAACTGTGTGGGCAATGCAGGGAAGCTGAGGACTAACAGAACTGGAAGAGCTTGTTCTTTGTAAGGTCTTGGAAGCTCTTTGTAAGATCTTTTTAAGGTCTTGGAAGTTAGAGAAAGTAAAGTCAAGACTTTACCTTTTTCCTTCTTACAGGTTTCTCTACAATAATCTTTTAATGTTAGTTGAGCCACCCCAAGTTATTCCAGTCTGTGCTGCTCATTGATTTTTTTTTTGTCTTTCTTGTTATCTTGGACCCATTTATTCTATTAAGTTTGAAGCGGCTTGAGAGTAAGGAATGTTTCTTCTTTGTATTCTCCTTCCTATTGCTTGACGTATAATTGTGTTTAATACATTTGTGAAATTGCTGGAATCTTTTTCTTCAAGTTGTCTTTTATCAAATATAAACACACACACATAAATATATGTATTCATATATATATATATGAAGACTTATATCAAGTCTTTAGCTATCCAAGAAAGCTATGAACAGGATATGTACTATTATCATGGCTAACTCCTATTGCTATAACATTTCTTTTACAGTTTGATTTTGTGAATTAGTTGCCCCTTAAATTTCCAACAACTTTGAATCTATTTATTCAGTTATATAATATATAAATACGGTGCACAGTTTTTAGAAGTATAAAATAACATACAGTAGTAAAAAGTATTCTTCCAATCTTGTCCCACAGGCCTTAATTTCTCACTACTGTACACAGTTTATCGAGAAGCCTTTCGTAGATACACTGTGCCTATCAGACAATCACATATCCTATCTCCCTTTTAATTTACACACACAATAGCATATTGTACACACTTTTCTATATCTTGCTTTTTTCACTCTTTATTGTAGTTTGGAAAGTATCCATTTTAGCACATATAGAAATGACTGTCAAAAATATCTGTTAGTATTATATTTTATTGTGTGGATGGACTGTAGTTGACTTAAATATTTACTGATATACATTTGTGTTTTTCTAAAACGTTTTGCTATTGCAAGCAGTGCTGTAATAAATATCCTTTGGCATATGTCTTCATGTACATGTGACAGACTGTGTAGGATAAATCCCAAGAAACAGAACCGCTGAGTCAAAGCAACAGCATTTTGAATTTTATTAGGTATTTTCAAACTAACCTCCATAAACTTGTACCAATATAGACTCCAAGCAGCAATGAATCAGAGTTGTTTCCCATTTTCTCCACGTAACAGTGTCTCATAAAACTTTGATCTTTGTTACCTTCATTTTTCACTTTATTAATTGAAAAATGTTCTTCCCTTAGAGTTTTAAGTTGTAGTTTTTTGAGGACTGTCTGATCAAGACCTTTACTCAATTTTTTATATAATTGCTAACATTTTCCTTTTTGTATTATAGGTATTTATTTATTTATTTATTTTGAGACAGAGTCTCACTCTGTTGCCAGGGCTAGAGTGCCGTGGCATCAGCCCAGCTCACAGCAACCTCAAACTCCTGGGCTCAAGCAGTCCTCCTGCCTCAGCCTCCCGAGTAGCTGGGACTACAGGCATGCGCCCGGCTAATTTTTTCTATATATTTTTGGTTGGCCAATTAATTTCTTTCTATTTTTAGTAGAGACGGGGTCTCACTCTTGCTCAGGCTGGTTTTGAACTCCTGACCTTGAGCAATCCATCTGCCTTGGCCTCCCAGAGTGCTAGGATTACACGTGTGAGCCAGCACGCCCAGCCTCTTTATGAAGATTTTATAGATGTATAACCATATTGTTTCAGGCTACTGAATTCTTGGAGCAATGAACTGCCATTAACTGCAGGTCATCCTCTTTATGACATTTGAACCAGTGGTTGAAAATAGGAAGTCATTGATCACTAGTGACCCAAAACTGCCACACCATTCTCAACCAAATGGCCATTTTTTTCCATGATCAGTCAAGACAGTTTTCTGATATTTTGTGGTATTATCCTACTTTGTCCTTAACCAGATCCATGTGTGCCATGTCCCATGCTACATGCTTTGATACCCAAAATAGATTTTATACAAAAATCAATCTGAGACCCTTTTCCCAACTCTAATTAGGTTATTTTAGATTTCGGTATGATATGTAGTGACTCTTTATACTCATGCTCTAAATAAGTGTTACTGAAAGCTCCAAGAATCACTGAAAAATTAGGGTAGCTAAATTTTTTATTTCAAAAATTACTATTCCACTGTACATTTTAGTTATCTTCAACATTATGATCTTTTCAGCTTAACACTCCCTTTCCACCTCAGTTTACTAAGACATTTGAAAAGAAAGCATGGAAAGGTACAATATAGCTATAAGCTTTGGAGGTTCTTACAAGATAATCAGGTACCAAAGGTCAACAAAAACCAGGCAGTTACCATGAAACACACACACACACACACACACACACACACACACACACACACACAAATTACTATTTAACAAAGTGACAGGATGAGGGAAACAGCTAATATACATTCCTAAAAAGAATTAATTTATATGTTAAAATCTGAGCAGACACTAAAACAAATTTTTATGCACTATTAAGAAGCTTTCCCCTCTCATAGCTCACACTTAAGTCAAAATCATATAACATTTACATTTGATATACTTCTTACAGACTTATAGGCATGATTTTGCAATTATTAAATTGTTTAAAGTCTTGAAAGACCACAAGATAAATCTAAACTCCTTAACACAGGATGTAAGAACCTTCAAATTGTGGCACAATATATGCTTTTCTACTCTCATCTATGACTAGCTTCTTCCTAAACATTTTTTGTTAAAATGTTTTTATATACAACTGACCACACTGTGAATGTTTAATTTTTAAACTCTTCATAACTGGGCTATGAACTGCTGTTTCACAGGAAGCGGGTATGCACATTTTATATAAACACATATACATTCTCTTCAATTAAAGGAAAAAACATAAGTAGCGCTGGGCATAAAATAAGATAAATTTTAAAATAAAATTGTGTCATAGTAATCTTTATCTCATTAAAGAAAATCCTGAGACTTCCCAGAAGGATATTAGACATCTGCTGAATCTTTAACGAACATGATTTTTATAACAAAACATTCTTCATTTAACAGTAACAAATAATCTAAACAGAGCCTCTAAAGGTTATTAAAAGTAGGAAGATTTGTTTTTTCCATAATAAAAGATAGAAATGGTAATTTCAGTAGGAAGTAGGTCTATAGGAATTACTAACCACAGAAATACGTTTGGATAAGAATGAAAACAGCTTCACCCACAGTTTGTAGTAATTAGGGTAACCCTATCCACTCATATAAGCAGTTTTCAAGTTTCCATTTACTTCAGGGAACCACCATAGTTCCCTGTCTTAAGAGATGTTTGTAAAACGTCAAGGGTCAAGCATAGTGCTCGGTATACAGAAAAGCGTTCAATATTTTTGAATGAACAAATTATTGAACGAATGAACACAATGGGCTCTCAAACTCTCCCTACTCCCTCTTAGGTATGCTATTATGTCTATTATGTGCTTTGGCACCTCTCCATGTCAATCATGATGTATTTCCTTTCCTTTATCCCAAGAAAGGCCCTGGTTATTCTTTCTTCCTTTAGAGATCTAAAATCTATAATTACCCTGATCTCACTTGAAACTCCTCATTAAACAATAAAAGATACACTTTTCCCTTGGGCCTTCCTCAAGTCTCTCGCATACTTCTCCTGAAGCAGAGACTAAATCTAGCTGAAGATGTTGTAAGATAAAGCTCCTGGAAAGCAAGTTCTGTCTCCAAGTTATTTGAATTCCTCACCTCCATCCCTACTTTACAAGTAATTTATGGGCAATTTTGTTCCAAAATATTTATCATTACTGTCACACCAACATATTTACACATCAACCTACTGCAGCTAACTTTTTTTTCCCTTATGCCTGCTATCTTCTTCAGATGCAGCTAACTTCTTAACAATGGGGAAAACATTCAGAGAAATACTGAGCATTGTAGTAAACTGAGTTCAGATAGTGTGTATAAAATGCCTGGACTATCATTCTAGTACATCCATGATTTGGTTTAACAAGCATATACATAGACTATAAATTAGTTTTTTCTATATCAAACAATAGTTTCAGAAGAAAAACAAGGCTGATTGATACACAAAGTACCCAAAACATTTCAACTTTTTAAACTGTACGCATTAACTATTTAATCAGAATATCTCCAAATTTCAATTTGGATAGTCCACAATGATAAATACTGCATTGAAAAACCTAACATCCTTTGCATAATTAATGGCTCATACACAAAAAGCTAGAGAAATCAGAGCGGGGAGAGAAAACCTAAATGTGCTAAAATGTTTAAACACTCTTTCAAATGCCCTGAGACGCTCGGTTAAGAATAAAAAGATTATGTTTCCAAAAATACAAAGTTTCATCTCTTTCAAGACAACTGAATATTGAAACTCATTAAGATTTTGACATATTCTATAAACATCTGCTTAACTCCTGTTTGGCTTTCTGTATTTGATCACAGTGACCAGCCAATTCTTTTTCCTTGTTTACACCAAATGCTGGTTTTGCACACAACTCAAAATGGAATTCCAGGCCCCAAAAGTTACCACCCCTATTTGTACCCCACAGGCAGCTACTTAACAGCTAATAAGGAATCCAAGTGCAAGGCCCGAAGGTCTCATTTCCATGCTAATTTCACAACCCCATTACTTGACACGATAGGACAATTAAGGTTTAAAGGGGGGGGTGTTGAGGAAAGAGTGAATCTCCCCAAAATTCCTAGTATTAACACTGCAAGAAAGTATCCAGCTACTAGTAGAATTTAAACAGCTCAAGCTTGCAGTTGAAACAATTACTATGTTTCACTTTATTTTTTTATGGGGGTGGGGTGTCCTACCTTCTTACACTTGAGCATTTTTCCCCCTTCACACTGACATGTTTCTCATGTCCCCAAAATAAATTCTGCCTATTGCCATTCCACCCCCTCCAAGGCCAGCGGCAATGGTTTTGAGAAGCTGATATTCAAAAACTGGAATCTTGAAGCGGCAGCAGGTGCTAATAGCGCTGGGACCCGAGAAGCACATTCCTCCTAAAGCGAGAAACAAGCACACCCCAGGGGCCTGGAGCATCACTTCGCAGCAATCAGAGCCGCGGGGAGCATGCGGTTTGACCCTGCCCGCTCAGCTCGGCGCCCAGCCCGCGTCGCTGCAGCCCGCGGTCAGGGCACAACTCCCGCTCCGATCCCCCCGAACCCTCGCCCCTTGTCCCCTCAGCTCGTCCCCCTCCAGCCCGGTGCCCCCGGCCACAGGAGACGCGGGTACTCGCAGCATCTCCGGGCACTCGTAAGGTTACCCCAGGGCACTGGCCGGAGCATCGCACGACCCACCGAAACTTCCCAGAGGCGCCAATTCTAAATTCGCCGGACCCGCCGCCGCCACGCGCCCCTCAGCTCGCTCCGGTCCGTCCGTCCGCTGGCAGCCCCCTCTCCCTCTCTCAAGACCTTCCAGCGCCCTGCGCGGCGGGCAAACGCCGCCAGGTGCCGCCCGGCCCCGGGGGCTCCCGTCGGACATCGGCTACTGCAGGGGGCCTCGCTCCGCCAACCGCCGCGCCGCGCGCACCCCGCACGCACACTCACCAGCCCGAGCAGGAGCGGCCATCTTGGCGCTCACCCCGAGCGCCCCGGACCCCGGCCCCCGGTTCTGCGGCCGCGGCCCGGTCCCGCGCCTACGTCACCCGTGACGCGCGGCCGGCCCCGCCCCGCGCCGTCGGCGTGCCCCGGGGCGCCTCAGCGCGGGAACCGCGGAGGGCCCTCGCGGAGCCGGCGTCCGGGCTTCAAGGTCAGGGCCGCGGACTCTCCTCAGCGCCGCACGTGGCTCTGCGTGGACAGCCGAAGCTTCTCCCCCCCACCCCCGGCGGGCTTCGCACCTGTGGTGACCGTCGGGCCCGGGAGGCTAAATCCAGTGTTTCCTACGTGCTTGGGAGATGCAGAATAATCCATAGACGGCGTCAGTCCCTTCCTGAATTTCTGCGACTCACAGAAGCGTCGAATTGTTTGGCAGAAACACTTGCCAATTCTGTTATCTTCACAATCTGCCCAAGTTCACTGGCTTAGAAATTCTTCCAGGAAACGTCTCCTTCCCAGAGGAGCAGCAGGGTGTAAGCGCCAGTGGTGGTGACTGCTGTGACTTGGGCTTCCTCGTGCAGCAGAAGGGCCAGTAAGGCTCCAGACAGGGAACTGCCTGAGCAGTAAGATTTAAGGGACACGGAAAAGCATCTCTGCGCTAAATTGACTAACCTGAAATTGCCGATTTGAGATACTGAAGTAATTACTGCAAAGGAAGAATAGACTAAGGGGGGAAATCTGGAGAAGAGGAAAGTCAAGCCTACAGGTAAATGAAAATTAATCCATTCATATTTATTGAGTTCTTTGTGCTCAGTTTTGAGGCAGTTCTACCTCGGCTACCGTGTGTATACTGAAAATTTAAAAACACTCTAAGGAGAGCTTAAAATGAAGCAAGACAGCGTACAAAGTTAACAACAGGTCAGTGGAGTGCAAAATCTTGCAGTACAAGGAAAGCTATAAAATTGCTCATATCTTTTCCATCTACAATTTCACTCTGGGGAAAATCTTTCAGTGGTATGAACTGAATAAAGAAACGAGTGCACAAGGTTATTCATAGCATATTATAGCATATTATCCAAACACCAAAAATTTGAAGAGGAAAAAAAAGTCAAACCAAAGGGAAATGGCTAACTAAGGTCTGACATTGTAACCTCAGAAATTCCTATGTAGACAGCAAAATAGCAAGAGTGTCTAATCAATTCATATTTGAAAAAAATACCAAATATGCACGTGAAGCTTGCAACTGCATAAAATGTAGTCATGCAAATAAAGGTTAAAGATAAGCAATGAATTTACATAGTTTAATACACCTTTCATTCTTGTTTCTACATATTTAAGTGCATAATAATTCCTATTGAGTTCTGTCCCCAGTGCATTTCTTCCACCCAAATCACATAAACTGCTGTCTTGTAATCTTGCCTACCACCTGAATTTGTAAAATGCACTAAAAGCATTACATGAGGGCATCTCTTAAGAGGAAATACTTCAAATTTAAGTATTTCTGGCATACAATATAGTCTTGCTTGTGATTCCTTGAAAGCAAAATATAACAAAGGTCAAAAACCTTGCTCTCCGTTTTTAATGTCATAAAACCATTGTGGAAGGTTGTCTGGAAAACTATAGTATTGTGCGAGCCTTAGTTGCCTCCCTCTGATCTAGTAATTCCACTTGCAGAAATACAAAGTTTTTACTGAGACTAAGGCAACTTAGACTGTACCTCTCAATGTTATTTAGAATAGGGAAAACCAGAAACTACCTAACTGTTCATTCAGTGCTATGAGAATGGTTCAGTAAATCTGGTATATTCATATGACAGACTATTATCTTCAAAAAATATCAGGTAAAAGGTATATAAGCCAAGCCAACTGTGCCTGCTATTCCCATTCTTCCAAGAGGTTCCTTCTTCATAAATTGCCTTACTCTTACTGTATAACCTCCCTGCCCTCTCCCAACAGTTTTGTGGACTGGGGTGGACACCAGACGCAAGGGCAGTCAGTCTGTGGGAAGTTTGTTAAAGCTCTGCTCAAACACTGAGCAGGATGAAAGAGAGGTTGGGGTGGGTTTGAATAATGGTTTAAAGGTAAGTTGAGTTTCTACACATGCTCCTGGCCAAAAAAAAAAAAAAAAAGTAAAGGTAAGTTGAGGAGGCAGAGATACCAGGCAGCAAGAGCTGCAAGAGAGTAGAACCGTAAATAATCACAGGATATAGAAAGTAGCAGCTGGGTTCAGGAGAAGTAGCAGTATCAGGGGTCTTAACAAGACTGAGTAGAACTGCTTGGAGTCTAGGAACCTCTAAAATAACTGTGTAAGAGTAAACACTAAAAGAAGCAAAAATGTATATACTGTATTTAAAAATATGCATATATTATATTCACATTGAACAACACCTGAAACGAACATATCAAAACTTTAATAATGATGTTGAGATTACAAGTGATTTTTGTAAATTTTCTACAATAATCATAATTTTAAAGAGAACTATTTGAGGGTTCTAATCAAAATAAGCTGCATGTGGTCAAAGAGACTAGCAGACAGAAGTTCAGAGAAAGGAGAATTTTCTAAAATTATAAAGGTGACACTTAGGCTGGGGCTTTTAAGGACTAAAATGATGTGAATAAATGAAGAGAAGGAGGTGAAACGAGAAGAAAACAAAGCACAGGCCAGCCGAATAAGGCATAGGTGGAGTGAACTGAATGGAGTGTCCTCAATAAAATGCCTTGAATGCAAGGACGTAAGCTAGGGAGAGGTGCTGAGTGGGAAGGGGAGGAGGGTGGAGAAATTATCTGAAGATTATTGTTAAGTGTTGGTAATTAAAAAGTAGATAAAGTTTGTAGCATAGCCTTTCCTTTGTACTTATTATTATTTATTCAACTTTGAAATTTCCTCAGCTGCCATTTTATTTCTGATGTTCACTACCTCAGACTAAATTATGGCATGCTTGTTTCCTGATTTCCAGAACCTCTCTATTGCAGTCTCATTTTTACATAGCAGTCATAATTAGTCTTCTCCTTTAATTTTTCTATTTGTTTTTTACCCATCACATCAAATCTAAGCTTTTATTACAATGACACGTTTTAAAAAGCCTCTTTGTCTTCCCAATTTCGTTAACTGACATTCCCAAACTTACCTGTTATATCCTTAAAATCAGCGTTTCCCCAAGTCGGCCTTTGGATGGCTAAGAGATCAGTCCCTTTACAGTGTCCCACACTTGAGGCATTTCCCACCTTTAAATCGGGGCAGATGTTTATCTCCTAAGTAGAGGGCCCACCAGCTTTCACTCCTGCAATTCATTATAATCAACCTCTTTCAGGGCTATCCTAAACTCTCACCTCCTGGAAACTGATTTCCTTGAGTAACAGCCCGGCTTCCAGATCCCCATCCCCCAGTCCCAGCAGCACATTATTATGCAGTCACCGCTTTTGTTCTGAGTTCTGAGCCTCGTTCCCTCTATTTGCATTGTAACCTCTGGGGGACCAGGACGATGCACTTGCTCCATTTGTGTACCTCTCCAGAGCTCTTACTATAGTAGTGGCCAAAAATACTGTTAAAATGCATCATGAATTAACAAAATTAGAAGTTCCCTAGCATAATACAGGGTTGTGCAAGTGATGTGGAGGGGGTTTCCCTTGTTTTCACAGCCCTCACGTTGGGAGAAATGGTAGTTTGCCCTTTTTCCAAAGTAAGCAGTTTCCTGAACAAGATAAAATTTTAACGACTGATTAGCTGGTACCTAATCAGTGTGTAACTACTCAATTCTGAGGTACAACACAAACTGGTTTTGCCCCTTGTAGCCTGAGAAGATTCTGAATGAATTAAAGAACAAAATATTGTATGTTTAATAAACTTTAGGGCTACTTTTTATGATTCGTGTTGATTTTTAGAATTTTCTAGTCCAGTCTTTCATGAATCTAAGAAATATTTTAGAAATCTTAATTGCAGACTAAAGAATTTGAGTTTGTCAAATTTTAGGAAACTACTTACAAGAATTTTCAGACTTTTACATAGTGAATCTATCTAATAACGTTAAGATTCACTGAACAAAAAAATTGTTTGCTATGAACCTGGTCCCGTGCTAAGCACTGAGCTGTTCATAGCCTTCATTTCAGTGTTATGGGGAGATGAAGGATTGAATAGACGAGGTGAGTAAAAAATACTAAAGAGCTTATTCCTAAAGTTTAATTTAGATGTAGTAACACACTGCAGTTGAACTTTTTAAGGGAGAGGGACCCAAAGAACCTTAAATTTCTGGCAAATATGGAAAGAAGGAGTTAAGAGAGTAGTAGCATTGAAAAAAAGGACAGCAGATGTAAGATATGGCCTTAGTAAGCAAATAGAGGAAAATGAGCTGAAAGAAAGGGCTTTAGAGTTAGTCTTTTAATTTCTAAGAAAGAATGAGGGCTAAGCATTGTGGCCCAGGCCTGTAATCCCAACACTTTGGGACGCTGAGGTGGGAGGGTCACTTGAGGCCAGGAGTTAGAGACCAGCCTGTGCAACATAGTAAGACCTCAACTCTACAGAAAATTTAAAAATTAGCCAGCCATGATGGCATGTACCTGTAGTGCCAGCTACTTGGAAGGCTGAGTTGGAAGGATCACCTAAGCCTAGGAGTTTGAGATTACGGTGAGCTATGATTATGCCATTGCACTCCAGCCTGGGCAACAGAGTAAGACTCTTATCTCAAAAAAAGAAAAAGAAAAAAAAGAGAGTGGTGGCAGGTAGGGAAGGTAAATGCAAGCTGAGTAGATGGTATTAAAGTTGTTTTTAAAGGACTGTTAAATGTTTATTTGGTGGTCTGTGAGGGAAACTTGAACCTTGCAGGAGAATTTCCAATGTAGGCCTACTGGAAACTGAAACTGAGCCCAGGATTTAGGTATTATAATGGAAGCAAAATTGTGAAGCTAATCTGTCCTTTTGTCACTCCTTTTAACGTCCACTTTATCTCCACTCTACTTTGTTTTTCAGGGATCCTCAGGCTGCTTGTGCTCAGGGCTTTACTTCAGGAAAGAGGCTTTTCTCTCTTCCCTCCTATCAAAACTTTTCCTGTTTTGTTCAGGACAGGTATCCACTTGTAGATTATTCATGTTTAGTAATTTTATTTATTTATTTATTTTGCATTTCTCTCTCTTTAAGGCTGTTCTAATGGGACCTCCTATAGACACACTGAGTATGGAACTTCTAAAATGAAATTTTAAACATTGTGACAGATCTGTGGGATAGATATTTTCCTAAGCCAAGGTACTTTTCCAAGGATAAGCTATGGGAGGTGGGGAAGGCAGAATACACATAACACACACATTATATACATATATATACATATACATATACACACATGCATAATTATATAATATATTTAGTTATAATCACAGTGTGTAACAGTTTACTTCTAATTCTTTAAATATGTTGCATGTTTTATGTCTATCTCATTTATAGTGTTAGGAAAATAGTATCTGTCTTATCTTCCTCTTGAGGATGGTTCAAGGATCAAATGAAGTTTTTACACATGGAAATTCTTCCTAAATTGTAAGAAGAAAAGTCAATGTATTTATCATTATTATTTTTCTTAGGATTACTATCACCCTATAACTCTTTGAGGTCAGAAACTGAGTTTTGTTCATATTTGTAGCCCCTTTAGCAAATAGTATAGAATTTCACTCAGAATAGGTAAGCAGTATTACCTTAAATCAAGTTTTACTTCTATACTAAAGTAAATTTGAGGCTGGGCATGGTGGTTTATCCCTGTAATCCTAGCACTTTGGGAGGCCGAGGCAAGACTAGAGAGGATCACTTGAGGCCAGAATTTGAGAAACCAGCTTCAGCAATACAGTGAGACCACCGCCTCTTCTACCCCCCCAACTAGGAAAAATAGCCAGGTGTATTGGCATGTCCCTGTAGTCCCAGCTATTCAGGAGGCTGAGCCAGAAGGATCACTTGAGCCCAGGAATTTGAGGTTGCAGGGAGCTTATGATGGTGCCACTGTACTCTAGCCTGGGTGGCAGATAGAGACTCTGTCTCAACAAAATAAATAAGTAAAAATAAAGTATATTTGAGGATAAATAGTTAATTTGAGGATAAATACTATAAAGGTTAAAATTAATTATAGTAATCTGAGAAACATGAACAACATAGTTTTAGCCTCTCTTTCTCACAGCAGGGGGGGGGAAGGATCTGAAAAGGCAGAGAGAGAGGAAAGAAAAAGCGCTAGAACTGGAAATTTTAACTCTTAAAGCTTTAATAAACTATGCCAAAAAGATACTAGTAATTTTTCCTGAGGGAATGGTTATTGGGGTACCCAAGTTTTATTTTTATACTTCATATGTATTTTTATTTTTATTTTTTTATTTTTTTATTGTTTTTTGAGACAGAGTCTCACTCTGTTGCCAGGGCTAGAGTGCCGTGGTGTCAACCTAGCTCACAGCAACCTCAAACTCCTGGGCTCAAGTGATCCTCCTTCCTCAGCCTCCCAAGTAGCTAGGACTACAGGCATGTGCCACCAGGCCCGGCTAATTTTTTCTATATGTATTTTTAGTTGTCCAGCTAATTTGTTTCTGTTTTTAGTAGAGACGGGGTCTCGCTTTTGCTCAGGCTGGTCTCAAACTCCTGAGCTCAAACGATCTGCCCGCCTCAGCCTCCAGAGTGCTAGGATTACAGGCGTGAGCCACCGTGCCCCGCCCATATGTATTTTTAAACCCACTTCTTCCAGGATCAATGGGACATATGATTAATAAATAAATAAATCCATTTCTTTTAAAAAATAGAATGAGAAAAGTGTAGGTGGATAATCATAATTATTTATATAATTGTTTACATCTTGCCAAACCATTTTGAAATGGAAATCCTGTAGTGTTGTTTCTGGGTTGTAGAAGACAAGAAAGTTAAATAGAAGGCAGCCCTCAATGCAGGAAGATATTACATCATAAAGGAAACCACAAACTGTCTATTCAGGATGTATGCATCAATAAAAAGAACTAACAATTCTTCATGTGTGAGAGCTAGGATGATCAGCCTGCTTTGCTCTGCCATCTTAAAGTTCCTTACTTGCAGGCCAAGGGCTCTCTTGGTAACAATCATTGGTTCAGCCATCTGTAAGTAGTGTCTGTAGGCCTTTCCTTAGCTGACTAGTTATTAATTAACTCCTAGAAAACCACATTTCTGAGGAGGGAGACTCTTCAGGAGAAGGGAGGTTGTATGTAAAGTAGATAGTGCCTATCTATTCCATTTTATCTTTAGTACTGAAACTAGTATTTAGAGAATTAATCAGAACAGAGGCTTACTATGAATTTCTTGAGTTTTAAAAACTCCCTAAATATAGGGCTTCTGATCTTTAGAAAAAATAATGAAGGATGAACCAAGCATTGTAGAAAAAAGGAAAAAGTTTGAAATGTGACATGTAGTGCAGTCTTTTTTGCAATTACTAAGTTTTCTTTTGTCTATTGAATGAAAACTCTAAAATGCCTCAGGAATGATCACAGAAGGAAATGTGAATTGCATTATAAGTGCTAGCTATTACTATGCATAAGATGCATAAGACAGATATTTAACAAAATTTTGATATAATAATAGTACTGAATAAATGTTAGGTGCTACTGTTACCGAATCTTATCCTGTCCTAATACATGATGTATTTTGTTGCTAAGTGTTTCCCTTCCTCTTCTATATCTTTGTTCTCTTCGTGTTCTCTGGCGCTACCTTCTGCCTTTAAGTACACACAGTTATGCACATCTTGGAAGAAATTGCTTGGCTGATTGCTTCCTGTCTCAACCACCTTATTTCTCTTCTTCTTTATAATCAATGAGAAAACTGTGTCAGCAGATTTCAGTGGTGTAGCAATAATCTAGTGGGCATGACACGTTTCATTGCAATGACTAAAAATATATCCACTTTCAATCTAAATATGTACTTAGAGATATGACATGCCTCCGACCGTTTTACTTGCCAGTTTTTTATCCATTATCAGTGTGCTCTGTAGAAATCATAATAAAATATATCCTCAGTAGTTTTATATATTGTCAACCACTAATGGAATGTTTTTCTGTTTGTGACTTAGAGCCAAGTGTTTCCCTTACTACTGAGACTTTACTAAGACAGTCTCAGTAGTAATTTTCTCAACCCTAAAACTCTATAAATGAGAACTGGCATAAAAAGCCTGGAAACAGCCGGGTGCGGTGTGGCTCACGCCTGTAATCCTAGCACTCTGGGAGGCCGAGGCGGGTGGATAGCTCAAGGTCAGGAGTTCAAGACCAGCCTGAGCAAGAGCGAGACCCCGTCTCTACTGTAAAATAGAAAGAAATTAATTGGACAACTAAAAATATATGTAAAAAATTAGCCGGGCATGGTGGCGCATGCCTGTAGTCCCAGCTACTTG